>VDFB02336067.1:93944-106074 GCA_007258455.2 Sequoia sempervirens
AGACCAATTGAGGTCCTTCTTCTTCTTCTTCATCCTCCACGTTCACACCTAAGTACTGCTCTCTGATTGCCTTGGCTTTAACTCTCTTCTTCACCGGGCCAGTTTGATGTGTTGTTGGAGCAGTCTTCTCTTTCTCAGGCTTCTTTGTTTGTTTTGTCAAAGAGGTTTTCTCTTTTACCGGAGCATTGGTTTGTTTTGTAGGCATGTTGGTCTCCTTCCTCTTTGCTCCACTAGATGAAGGCACAATCCTAGAGGAATTTTGAGCACCCAAAGGAGTGGTAGCTGCTCTACCAGATCTCCTCACACTTGATGAGCTTCATGGAGCTCCAGATTTAGCCTTAGCTACCTCAACTTGTTCTGGTGTGAGGCCCATTGCTTTTGCAAATGTTGTGGTAATCTTATCCACTATTTTCTTTATTTGAGATCGACTTTGATCCAAATGGACCTCCATTGATTTTACTTCATAGGTCCCATACCTCTCTTCGGAGGTGTCCTTAGGTTTGCTTAACATATAATCTGTGGACCTTACAATATCATCCTCAATGATCTCATATCCTATTTCTTGGATTCACTCTGTTCTTGGCTCTATTGCTTGTATGATACATTCATTTTTGGAAACCAAGAAGATGATATCCTTCTTATACTTCTCAACCATCTTCCAAGGAATTCTCTCCCTCTCTTGTATCCTTTTTTGAAATATTGCAAACAATGTCACAAGGGCATCTTCTTGTGCCTTATCATCTCCCAAACCTCTTAATAAGTCTCTGATTTGGTGTGCAATAGGTCTTCCTTTCAATCACACCACACTCTTTGTATCAGGGAGTTCTTTCAAGAAATAGAATAGTAAACATATAATCAAAGTTTGATATTTAAAGGGATACCTGGTGTCCTTTGTTTTCTGCAGGTTCTCCATGAGTTGCTACCTTAGTAATTCACATAGGTCATAATCAACACCTTTTTCAACCATTTCATAGGCTATGTTAATGATGGTTGCAGATACAAATTTCTTCTTGTTGGAGAAATACAGTTTGTAACCTATCATCATAGAGGCATACTTCACTGTAGGATTTCTTATTTTCTTCATTGTTAATGCCCTCTTGTCATATGTAGCACCAGTGAGTTCCATCACCACTTCGTTCTTCAGTGACTTAAGCATTGGAATGAGTCTGGTTGAGCATAACCCTATAACTTCTCTAATCACCTCCTTTGTGATCGACCCGGGCATACCTATCCACACAAACTTGTCATGGATGCAACTCAAAGCAATCCTTACTAAAGCATTGTCATGACAAAAGTTGGGAAACCCTTGCCAGACGTCGAGCTTCTTCACAACCAGATTTTGATATTCCAACTTCAATACAAATTCCTCACCAGTGAGCTCATTCATCCATACATCACCCAGTTTGGAATGGCCATACTCTTCATGCTTGTCGCGGGAATATATATCCTCCTTATGTCCTTCCTGTTAACTCTATATGAACCCTAGAGGAAAGCATCTTTCATATCACGCTTCTTAGGGTTTAGTTCAAGCCGTAAAACATCTACAACCCTGGTGTATTTCATGCTTCAAACTTCTTTTCAAAGTAAAGGTACTAAAATAGTGTCAAGAATTGTAAATACCTTTCACTTTGCTTTTTCACTAGGGTTTGCACACACAAGATTCCACCAACAATCTTGATCCTCAAAATATCTTCGTCACTTGTAAATTTGTTTACAATGAATTTTGTTATGTAAATTCTATCCTTTTTTCCAAGGACCCACCGTGATTGACACTAAATTGAAAAGCTAGTAAACCTTCTAACTGCCTCAAAAGATAGTCAACTTCAAATGCTCTAAACTTTCACATTTCAATATTTTCATTAGGATCTTCAGTCTTAGAGATTTACATCAGATATCCCTCGTGTTGGGAAGCATCAACACATTTCTTTGTAGAGGGGCCAGTATTCCATTAAATCGAAAGCCAAAGCTCTCAACTGGTTTTGAGGAAACGACTGGACAGTCGTATAGATTCATCAACCTTTACTTTCCCTTCTTTTCCAGTTGTTCATCTCCTTCTTTGTCTCTTCCGGATCAACCTTTTTATCGGATCATTCTTCTTTACTAGATTATTCTTTTTCATGTTTATGCTTTGCAAAACTTAGAAATGTGTCCAGGTCTATTGCAATTATAGCATATGACGTTCTTTTGACCAATCTTATTTCCATTCATTCTAGATTTGCATTGATTAGCTTTATGCTCAAATCCATTGCATGTATAACAATAGCCATTGAAAGATTGAACCATTCTACCATTGTTATAACCATTCATCATTTTATTTTTGCATTCACTAGCTTTATGACCAAATCTCTTGCATGTAAAGCACTGATTGGGAAAAGATTGAACATTCTAATTCATTCTACTTCTACATTCCATAGCCCTATGTCCAAAACTATTGCAAGAATAACATAAACCATTAAAACATGGGTACCTTTGTGCATTTGGTTGTCTGACCGATGGCCTTCTGGCTTCATTCCTTTGAGTTTGGATCTACCTTCCATTGTTCTTCTTGTCTTCAGTCTTCTTTTGTTCATTGATCTCTTTTTCAGCATTAGGTGTCTGATCTACTTTTGAACTTTCACCCTTTTCAAATCCTAAACCTTCTTTATCTTTGGAACCTTTCTGATTTGCAATCATTTCATCAAGCTTTGTAGAACTCATCTTGAATTTGTCTTCATGACTCCTAGTTTTTCCAAGATCTGATATTAGATTCACAACTTTTTGTTCAAGCTTTGTGCATTCTTCATATTTTCTTTTCACCATTGCATTCAAACATTCTTCAACTCTTTTCCTTTCTTCAACTTGCACCTTCAAATCGGTAATTGTTCCATTTGCTTGCTTCAATTGCTCACTGACCTCCTTATGCCTTTCTTTGAATTTCTTGATTTTCTCTCTCAAATCTCTAATGCATTCATCTACTTCTTTGAAATTTTATTTCAGATCTCTGTTTTCACGTTCAATTCTTTCTAGATCTTCAAGAGCAACTTTGAGTTCTCCATTTATGTCAAATATGCAATCTTCTTCTGTAGATCCAACAACGAGAATCTCTTCTGGAGGAAGTGGAGTTGATTTTTCCCAACTTCAACAGTATCTTCTGACACGATGATGTTAATGAGAGATTCTAATAGATTTGGTTTGAAAATCGAGCTTGTCAAATCTTCTAAGTTCTATGTATACTCTGCAATTTGACAAGAACTTTACAGAGTTTACTAGGTTTAGTAATTTATTCAGTACACAAAAGAGGGAAATAAAAAATAATGAATTACTGATGGCTTAATATTCCAAGCAAACATCTAAGTGGACAATACTCATTCCTCGGAACAAAATACAGTAATATATGGTAATTGCTTGAATTTAATAAGATAAGACAGCATACAGAAGTGGGCTATTGAATTTTAAAAAACCAATATAGAACTTCTTTAGCAAAAGAACTTACATTCAGTATGGCGAGTTATATAACTTCCAAGCCCTCCGGCTGAAGAAAACATTGCATTCATTACTAGAATAGAAAGTTGCTTTAGTTTCTAGAAGTTTAAACTTGAAATAGCTCTCCAAAACCAAAGCATATCACAAGAAAAACAACTGTTTGTCTACACCACTGACAGCTAAGATAAGAAAACACACCAGTAATTGCAGGTATGAGCACCCTATCTCCTATAACCATGCTGTTGCCAAACAAAGCCACAATGAACAACACAAACTACAAATTCACACACCTTCCAAGCACTAATTTGGCCCTTGAAACATTCTTTTTGTCATGTAATATTTCTGTTTTTTCAGTTAAAAATTCCCCATCCGCAGATTGAAGATTTGGCTAATATTACCCAGCTCCAAAAACTGCCTAATATTGAAAGACACCTCCTATTCATCAAGTTCAAAGTCTAATATGGAGGCAGCAAAGATTCAGCTGATAGAGACTGTACCTTCCCCATTGTCATCTGCTCTAAAGTATAAATTAAAACTAAAGGTCCGGGTACACCAGGCTAGACTTTCGGGCCTCTAATGATGCTTACTGTACAAATAAATCCAAAATGGCTTGAAGTGCTAAATACTCTTAACCAACAGCCAGCAGGATAATTCTCTTCTGATATTTCAATTCATTCTTAATGGGATAAAAAGCACAAAGATGGACCTAAGCACCTGGACTACTGGAAGTCTACATGGAATCTGCCAGGGATTGAGAAGAGAGAGGGATGAAACCTTGTAGGTGATAAATCTTTAGTTCCAGAATTTCATTGTACCCGCAATTTTAATTTCCAGCCTTATCTTAACTGGCTCTGCCACCTAAGGAGCTTCCAGCTCTATGCATTCCTACAATCGGTGGATCACTGTCAGGATTTAACTCCTGGATGTAAGCCCTATGCACTACCTACAACATTGTTGGCCGTGTGTTTAGCAGCTCTATTACCATTTTGGTCCATCTATGGACATGGATATAGTTTCTCATGTCATTTCTTCAGCCTTGCAAGTACAGCAGTAAATCCAAAGAGATTAGTTGACAAAGAGATGGTTTTCTGGCTCACATTCAAGGAAATCCAAAGAGATGGAAAGAATTCTACAAGCATAAATTAGTTGACAAATCTTTCTATTTCAAAAACTATGAATTATAAGCATTATGGGTTAATATTGGAAGGAAGCATAAAATTTACTGTCGATGCTTAAACTTACTATTGTTACTTGTGGAAACTCTAATAAATAATAACTAAAAAATCAAAATTAAAATTCCCTATTACTTCTCGTAAAATTTGGAAAATTCAATAGGTTCTTTGTTCAGAGAGTACTTAAAGGCCCTTTGTTTGCCAAGTTCCTCGAGGCCCTCTGTCTGAAAAGAGGAAACCTCTCCTTTCTGAGTTAGGAAAGTGTCTCAATCTCCGTTCATCAATATTACAATTGGGTAGTGGATGAGTAAGTAGAGATCCTTGCCAAAATTGAGCAATTCACTGTTACCCTCTTTAAATATATTTTATACAAAACATGGCTGATCTTTACCGAAAAACCTTCTTAATTGGTGAATCTATTATTTTAAAAATTGTGAAAATTTATGAGTGGAGTAAAATAGCTCATAATTTTTCTTTGAGCACAGCAGCTATAAGTCAATAATACAGTTGACTTGTCAACCCAAATGATAGACAATTATCAATTTATGATAGCTACGCATGCCAAGAACCTCAAAACCTTGAATTCTGTTACATCCCAACAGAGGATTCCTCTATTGCGTAGGATAACTCTTCTATTGTAAAATAGGTTTAAGCATTGTACTTAAGATGTGATAATTATGGCCTGCTGTTTCCTAGTGAACCAAATAGTTCATTCATTGTACTAAAGTAACGAATTCAATTTTCCCATTGAATTTGAATATTTTAGTGGTTCCAGAAATATTAAAGGTATGTATTCCTCAAATTAAAATATGCAAATAGAATAATTAAGGCCAAGCGACTAGAAACAAGTGATGATGAATTGCAAGAGGAAACATTATTCCAAACAATAACTATGACCTTCTATAAAAGTTTCTATCAAAAAGGAAAAACATGATCACAAACAACATTAGAAATATTAACATCTTCAACTCAAGATGTAACATTCAATTTGAATTTCAATAACATAAAACCAATTAAACTTACCTTTTACAAAGATAAGGCATATCAACAAATTCCTGCAAAATAATCAGTCATTTTTTTTGCCAGCTCTACTAAATACAATAAAGCAATCCACATCATCCAAACTTCCAGCTGTCATTCGGTCTTCAAAATATAAATATGCAATATCTAGATGATAAGACAAATATTATTGCCTGCATACTCTTTCCTTCCAATGGGAATTTGAACAAGTTTCCAACAATTTTCTGAACTCTCTCTCTCTATATATATATATATCACATATATCACATATATATATATCACACACACATATATATATATGGCAACATTGAGATTGCATCAAAGGAAAAGGCATTGACATTGACATTGGTCATCACATCATGATGATATATGTTCACCAACATTCACTAGGTTCATAAAGCTCCAAGAGATATCTGCATGTACTGCTAGTTCTTGACAAGTCCCAGTGCAAATTAATACCAATTTCATGAACCCAAAACATTGGCTTATATTTTGCAGCAGAAGTTTCAATGTAAACTAATGCCAATTTGCAATCGAAAACATAAGTCTTGTTAAAAACACAGTGTGTGTAGACTGTAGAGCACTAGAAGCTACCACAATCTTTTCACAAATGTTCACTAGGTTCAAAAAGCTAGATGCCAGAATTTGGGATCTTTAAAATGTTCTTGCGGGTTCAAATCTAGACAAAACATGAAGTTACAACAAATATTTGGAGGTACCATTAGTTCTTGACAATATAAACATATTAGATTATCAAAATAATGATAACATACAAGGCATGTGAACTAAAAGGACAGCTGCTTGACAAACATGTTCAAAATGTGTTTGTTGAAAATGCTTTAAAAACTTTCAAACAAATGCAAACTAGCATCCTGCCTTGAAATATTGATACAAATGAATGTCTTGTTCTACTTTGCTTTTTCTTTTGAAGATTTAGTTTCCTTTGCGAGAATTGAATGCTTCATCTAAATTATGCATTGAATGGCTTTCTGGAATGAAGACAACTAAATCATCCCATAGGCCTGCTGTGAATCTCCTTGTCAGAAATAATGATGAGGAGGTCAATGTTTGACAATTATACAGAAACAAAAGAATGATTTATAGAAAAAACTTTTAATCAGGGCAAGCATCTAATAAAATTCCTATATCCTTTATTGATTTGATGCATATCGATACCATGTTTCAAAGCTGCCATTTTGACAAAGGTTGAAGAATGATTTATAGAACAAACCCATATGCCAAAATGGAAGATTAGAAAGAGGCTATGGAGTTCCATCAAAGCATAAAGGGAGCATAGATCAATAGTATCATAAGCAAGCTTCGAATCAGCAAGTTCAAATTTGCATACATTGGATCCCTGGGCCTCAACAGATTCAAACCAAGTGCCTTTTGAACACAGACAACAAAAACACATCCACAGTGTCCAAAACATTAGAAACCCATAAAAAAAAATCGTTTTCTTGTTTGTCATTTGCCAGGAAATTATTTTCCCCAAATTTTTATTTCGAAAAAGCCAAAAACCCTTGGTAAGAATACGAGGGCCGAATAAGGAAAAAGAAAAAAAACAGCAAAAATTCCATGTGAAAAAAATCAGCTGCAGGCTTATAGGAGAACCTCTTCTTCCAAGTGGCTTGGCTTGCTCCAAGAAATAGAATATTTCCATCTTGGCTACATTACAGTAAAGAATGATTCTAAAAATAAACCCTTTACAAAATAAAAAATAAAACAAATAAAACCTCTAAACTGTGGTCTTTATTTACAATTAATCTGATCTTTACTCCTTTAAATCTGAGGCCAGTCTCCTACAACAAACTTCTCCAAACAGTACAAGGAAAGGAAGAAATTTGTTACAAACAACTTTGGCTATGCATATGCTTGACAAATGAAACTGCTGAATAAAGAAAGACATATTCGTAAAGTAGCTTGGATTTTTGCATCAAACAAAAAATAACTAGCATATACAGGTCAATGGTACAACAAATTATAAACCTTTCTCTGTCTTTAAGTGCAATGCAGAAAAGACATCCAACTAAACAAAACACACAGCTTACCTGGGATTCTTATTTATATAGCAGCCACGACTTCTTGAGAGCTGTAAATCGGAGGAGGCAGCAAAAAACAAGCGATGCAACAGACACATGCCTAAATATGTGCCCACTAGGGAACCCTAGAAATAGACTCACAGCCATTACGAAGCCATGTCTATTGTGCCCAAAACATTAAAATTCTATCAAAAGATAATCTGCTCATTGTTGATTTGTCAGAAGATTTTTTTCCCCGAATTTCTAAATTGAAAAGACAAAAACAACAGTCAAAAATATCAGGGGCAAATAAAAGACAGAAAAAGAATTGGTGAAAATTCCATATTAAAAATCACAGCACTGCAGACCATAGGAAAACCCTTGTGCCCCACTTACAAAAAAAATAACCAGTACATTAGAAACCAGCATGATATTTCACAGCACATCTTCCAATGCAAACTAATACCAATTTCATCAACCCAAATCATTAGCTTATATTTTGCAGCACAAGTTGCAATGCAAACTAATACCAATTTCATCAACTCAAAACATTAGCTTATATTTTGCAGCACAAGTTCCAATGCAAACTAATATCAATTTGCAGTCGAAAACATAAATATCCGCCTATAAATAGGCATGGCCTAATAATAATGTCAACATACAATCCTCCCATGTTAATAAAAATAAGTAATGACAATTTTTATGCCAAAAGAAAAAATAAAGCATAGATCTTGATGGCGAGCATCTCCCAATATGCTGATGAAATCTGTCCACTTAAGTATAATCAATTAGAGGAAGCTTATCTTGTGTTGAAACTAGTTATTCCCTTGGCAGATAAACTGATGGACCACATTCCCTTTATTCATCTTTTAAATGCAAAGGCATTGGCCTTGCTTGCAGTGTTCCCACCATCATTTACATCTATAGAAGGTTGGACTGAATTTCCCCAGGGATGAGAGGTGTGATTGTAGAAAAAGGTCTTCTATTTTGCATGCAAAGGCTGTTCATTGAATGCTACCTCTTTTTTCTTATTATTCTACTCATTCTGTTTCTTTACCTTGTCAGATTAACTCTAGTTGTACTCCCAGGTGCTTATCCCTTTAGATGAACTTGTACATTAGCCTCTCTCTGCTCAGGATTGGTAAGCTCAAGGTGCATAGGAAGAGTTGTGCACTAACATGAAATTATTTCAAACAATGTAATGTGTATGGTGTAATTGAGAGCATTACAAAGGCCATCTCAGAATATGTCATCCAATTCACTTTCTTAATCCAATGTTTCACCCACCTCCTACCATCTGGTGCACTTCCAAACCAGTAAGGAAAGAAATGTTGGAGATCATCCAAAAAATTTAAAAAGAGGTGGATAGGGATCTACATAATCTTGAAATCTTGGATTCAGATGGGATACTATATCAAAGGGCCATTCTACAAATGGACTCTAAAGATATTACTCTCTTATGCTTTGTCCCGTAGGATAGTAGACTGACAGATATTATTTTGTAGTTTTGATATTTTCTTAAAATTTTTGTATATTCAAGAAAGTGTTTTAAGGACTAATTGAAAACAGTGCAAAATATCTTAGAAAAAATGGTTCTTGGTTTTTTTAATGCTATTCCAGAAGTAGCGGGTAGAAAAAGTCAACATTTTTCTTTATTTCTCACTGATTAATATAATCTGCATTTTTTCCTATAAAAATACCAGTGCAGTTTATATTTAATTATAAGATCATAGGCCAAAAGTGGAATCTTACCACATTAAATACTGATATAAGTTTTGGAAGTTGTTTAGGACAATCATTGAGAAAGAAACAAAGCATTGAAATAAAAGGGAAACAAATATTACCAAGAGCACAAAAATAACAATAAATCAATGAGATTCCACAAAATCACCCAGCATTATGCATCTCCAATGTATTGGAAAAGCCAAAAAGTTGCACAAGCAATTATCAATACCTGAGCATAAGCCTTGGCAACAGTTTCTACATCAGCAAGCCATTGTTGACATGAAGTATATAAAGAAGGTCAAGGAACTAGAGTTGCGAGAGGACATGGATTAGATGCTGCAACTAACACAGTTATTTTGTCTGTCCATCTCCTGTGCTATCTGAGTAATAGCCTAGCCGGGAGCAAGCATATGATAATAACAAAATATTGAGGAAATTAAATTAATTAAACATATCAAATTTATAAGTAATTTAAGAAATTAAGTTTTTTTGAATTTATCCTTATGTTCCTATACTATTACATGGACATCTTCAAAGTTTGATTTTACCATAGACTCATAAAGTTAAAAATATAAGCATCCAACGTGGAAGCAAGAAATAGAAGTAATTTTGTACTGAAATCATCCAATCTAAAGTCAACTGTAAAGCTTAAACCTGTAAGAAATGAATGGAAAAAATAAGTGTCATTTCTCTCCCTTTTTCAGTTATTAATGGTATTCTTTCAAACATTTGTGGCAGTGATATGTCTTTGAAGTCTGAGAAAAGCTTAAGCCCTTTCATATGTCTAATGAATTGATTGTTCTCTAGTCGACCAATTTGAAGATGCCTGAAAGTAATACTCACAAAACACGTTCAAAAGATCAAACAATTAAGAACTATTTTCAGGCAATCCACAAAGAAATTGATGAAAATTTTGTCTAAATGCTCAGCAGGTTTTTTTGCAATAATTTTATCAGATTTTTATGTATATTATGTAAAACTAAAGCACCGTTATCAATGTTTATAGATATTCTTCTACATCAAGGTAGCAATTAAAATGTCAAGATGAAGATACACAATCAAGAATTTACAAGGTGAAAGATTTATAGTCATGGTTGAGACTCAAGAAAAGGGAGATACAATCGGCAGAGTCAATACTCATTGCAATAGATCTGATAAACATTGTAACTTACTAACTGGTGAAGTAAAATGAACTCTATGGAAACTGAGTATTGCTTGAAATTGAAACAAAAGCATTAATAAGAAAAAAAAAAAGATTAAAGGCAGAGATGGCAAAGGAGATAACAGAGAATGTACCATGGCCATTTCGGAAAAAGTGATGAAATGGAAAAATAGAAAAATCTTTTCATGGCCAATATGAAAAGTCAGCAGCATCTGAATTGATTTTTTCCTTGGGTTCAGAAGCCAGAAGAATATGACAAGTACAGAGAATGAATTATGTGGGCTCATTATCTGTATTGGTCATACAATAGCTCTCGGAGAATTTTATTGATAAAGCTAGGGCAAAGATTGAAATTCCCTCGAAGAAATATTGTAATCAGATTAGCCCAATTTGGATGTTTCATATGAATTTTGATTACAACAGAATCTATTCTTTGTCAGCTAGCTAATTCAGAAATTCACGGTTGTGTTTGAATTGAGTGTTAGTTAATCAATGCAAACCAAGTTGTTGCTATATGTTTCAAAAGCGATGGTCTCTACAAAATTGAAATAATTAGGTTTCAGAAGTAGTGGTGTCCACAAAATCAAGAAATTTTCTGGAAAGCAACATCACTGTTGTGCCAGTTCAGCCAATAAACTATGGCATGAGAGGTATGGGCAAGTGAATCGTTTCTATCATGGATTGTCTCTTGTTCAAAAACAAATAGTGTGCCAAGTGTGTCTTGCAGGAAAACGACATTCAAAAATTCATGCAGGAAAGAATCTCAGCATAGTTGGTGTCATCTTTCAATTCCTTTCAATCTCTATTTTGACTCACTCCTGTGTGCTTCTCATCAAAGCATTTCTAGAATTTTAAAGGTTTACATTATTTTTTTAAATATGATTATGAAGAAAATGTGGATGCTGAAAACGAATCAGAAGCACAGAAATTTGGTATGAAACAAAGAAAGATGGTGGATAAGCCTATAATATGGACAGCTCAATAAAATATGTTTTTAAGATTGTGTGTTAATGTTTAAAATGTTTCTCGTCAAGACTTATTTAGACACAGAAGAATTGGTTGTTCTAATCTCTACTGTGCAGACTTAGCCGCCCATCGTGACAGTTGCTTATTTCCCAGTCCAGCAGGTGAAATACAAGCGTATGAGCGATGAATCTTGTAATATAATCTATACACATTTTTCCATCGTGACAGTTATCCTATTAACATTCTTTACTCTTTCCTATATAATTGAAAATTTTAAAACATTCAAAAATATAGTTGAGATAGAGGCTTTCAATGCATCAAAATGATGTTTGCTAATAGAGGACCCACTTGCAAAGAAAGTTATCGTCTACAGAGATGTAGTTTCTAATGAAAGGCCACCTCTAAAAGAAGCTACTTGCTGGTAAATAAAGAAATCAAGGCACCAACCACTCCATCATTTAGTTTACATATCTAAAGAACTCTTCTAACTTGTAAGAGGAGCTGCATAGAGAACAAGATGATGAAAATTAGAACTGGGACGAGTCACCTGCAGGATTTGGGAAGTAACTAGAAAAAAAGTTGGAAGAAGATAGCAGATTGAT
>VDFB02336068.1:0-21986 GCA_007258455.2 Sequoia sempervirens
TAATACAATCTGACACATAGACAGAATAATCGCCAGTTGATGGGTTGGAAAAGAAGACCACTGGAAGCGAGGAGCTCTTCTCCTTAAGCTTAGCACCAAACAAATTTTACCAAGACTTACCATCCTTTGAGGCAGTAGTAGGCTGAGCAACTTTAGAGATGACAACTACCTCGGGAGCCACAAAAATAGACCCCACCTTGTCCAAGGAGGTACCATTCGGACCCAGACTGCTAGAGGGAGGAAAAACATTTGAGACACCCAACGGAAAGGACCCACAAGATGTCCCATCCAAAAGACAACCATCAACCAACCCCCCAATGCCATCTTGACCTCCACCATTAACGCCAGTCCTTGGAGCAGAGTTTCCTGCTTTACCAAAACTTAAAAAATCCTCACCTCCATATGCAATCACCGCTACAGCTCCACCCGACGACGCACCCATCTTTTACAAAAAGGTGTTGATGAAGTAAGATTGTTATTGCTTATTAAAAAACATATATTAAAGCTTTGTAAGAAACCATTGCAAAAGGATGACTTCTTTCTTACATTACAACAATTTTTTGATCCTACAATTGAACATTAAACAATAGAGACTACTAGTTCTACAAATGAATCAATTAATGAGCTACACAACTCACCCACTGATGTTCCATAGGTATAATTTTCTCACATATTTCCCATGCACACACTATACAGGTGACAATAGGCAACATTCATTTTTTGAGACAGTCATAGAAGCAGTAGGGACCAACAACAACACACCTTTAGGTGACAAACTTATAGAAGTGACATGTTACTACATACGCCCATAGCACTTATCTACCAATCATTTCATATTACCATCCACATTAATTGCATATCTATCACTTTATAACCTATCCTTTCATACAGGAAACCATACATATTCCATTTCCATTTTGTACACCTTCTTACATCCATTCACACAAAGCAATCCTACCACCTTTATTGATTATACCATCAAATGTAATTCATCTCACATCACCTATTCTGCACACTCTACACCCTTTTTATTTCATCATTTTCCACATGTCACACAGATGTTGTCATTCATTTCAAATTACACCTGCACGAAATTTATTTCAATCAAGGCAAGTCAATTCAAATCATGCTACAGGAAGTCATCAATTAATTCACACGAGTTGAATTTCGTTTCAACCAATTCCTATAGGTACATTACACATTAACTTATCATGATTAACATAGTTGATTATTGATTTTTATGCATATTTATACATTCATTTGTGCATGTTACATATCTTAATTAATTTTCCACCACTTACACTCTAACCCTCTGCCAAAATTGTACCCATTAAGTGAGGACACTTAATATCTTTAGTTGGAGGGAGGGATATTCCTTAGTTTTCTTGGTTTTCAAAAACTCTCTGCAAAACCTTTTCATTATTTTCCTGTATTTTCAAAAGACACGAGCTTATAAGAGAGAAAAGGGTTTGAGGCAGTTGAATTGAGAGGTTACAACAAATAGACATAGTGGAAGTGGTGTAGTTTGGGTGACAGATAGAAAATTAAACAAGAATAAAGCAGAATTGAAGAATTGTAGAATATCAAAGCATTACCGTGGGAGATGACATAATCCACAGAGAACCAATGTCACATAACCAGTTGTTAGATGATAGGTTGGTTTTGACCATTTTTCAACAAGCTAGCTAGTTGGAATATTTTCTGAAGCTCACAGAGTTTAATGAGGTTATGACCCAATAGTTTGCAACCATATTACAGAATGATGAAGCAACTATTAGGGGCTTAAGAGTAGATGCTTCAGAAGCTACCATTGTTGAAGTATCTATATTTTCAAGGATAGGAGAAGAGTTTCTAGTCAAGGTAAATGTTATTTTTGCAAGGGACTAATTTAAACAGCCATGAGAAAACCTAGATATCTCTTCTCAAGGTACTAAATGATTATCTTTACCCTGGATTTGGGCTTCAATTGCTTCCTATGTAGTTAAGTATTTGACATGTGATGGCAAACAATCTTTGTTATACACAGTTCATTTTAAACTGTTGAGTCATCTTTTCCATGGTAGGCATGTGAATGTCCCTAATTTCTTATATAATTTGTTAAAGAGAATGTCATATGAGTACAAGAGGAAAAGAAACAATGCAACATTGTCTCATTTCTCTTTGGTTACATTGTTGATAAAAACAAGTCTTAGGACTCAATTTCCAAAAATTTCTTGGGAAAGTTTTCTTAATTGTAGCAACATAAACAGTATCCTTGAAGAACCTCCTATTCCAAAAATAATGGAAGAACCTATTGTTCTAGAAAGGGAAGTGCCCTCTAGCTCCCCTGCTATGTCACAAACCCACAACACGAGAGAGCTAGAGGAGTAGAGCTTGCGAGAAACTCGGTCTACAGCCTCTACTAAGAAATCCATAGTAGGGGACAAAGAAGAAACCCCTATTTCTAGAAAAAAACATAAAAAGGCAAGAAAAGGAAAAGTGGGGCCTCTTCTTTTGCACCTATAAAAGGGCATAAGAGACCCACACAACCCAAGAGGCGATCACATTGCATAAAGAGAAAAGGGGTCATGAGAGGATCAATGAAAAAGTAGGAAGAGGATGTTGTAATGGTGGAGATAGATAAAGAATCAGAGGGGAATTTGGGCCTAGAATTATAAATACACTAATTGCACAGTCTTGGTATTATACAAGTACATCTAAATTTGATTAAGAGGATGTTTTTGTAGCAAAGAAAATGAGAAGGAGATCCCTAAAAAGCTCTAATTTAGAGGGTTGTAAATACACAAGTACAATGGGGGATGAATAGTTTATAGGAAAATATGAAGAAATTTTATAGAAGAAATGAATATTGGTAAAAAACTACAAGAAGTACAATGGAAAGAATAAAACAATTGGAAGAATTCCTAAAAACACATCAACAAAGGGACATTGAGAGGGATGCAAAAATTAAAGAATTGGAGGAGAAGCTCTATAAATTTGAGCATGGATCTAAATTAGAAGTACTTGCACAACTTGCTATGGTTGAAGTAGGAAATAAGGAGCCAGTATCTAAGGGCCCAACCCATTAGGTTAGAACCCCTAATGGGCCAACTGTGGTGTCCTTGGGTATTGAATTGTGAAAAAGAACCCAAGATTTATATCAAAGAAAGAAGGATTGGGAGAAAGAAAATTTTGAATTAATATCTAATCACGCTAGGGAACTTGAACATCAAGAGACAGAGGTGAAAAAGTTGAAAGTGAAAATTGAGATGATGACAGATAAAATAATACAGTTTCCAAAATGCAGACCACCTACAAGAGTTTATGCATTGTTTTTATAGGAAAAATATTTATGTTTTTAGTTCAGTTAGTTGATTAGTGATTTACCAATTTTCATGAATAGAAAATTTGTGTTTTTAGATACTTTATTTGATTGTACACTAGACATACAAGACCAGTTATGTGAGTTCTACTTGCATAATTTTTTTCTCTCAGATGAGACTAAATGAAATCCACTGATGTTTGCGGGAGATCTAAAAATTAGAGCTTTGGCCTCTTGCATTATAAATGAATAGCAAAGGGGTGAAATTTTACAAAAATACAATGAAAAGGAAAAATATATTGCTTTGCAACTCTTAAAATAATTAGTGGATCCCAACACAATCATAGATTAGTGGTCAGAGCTTCTGGATTATAGTGGTGTGAGAAGAAAAATAATGAGTATCAAAAAACATGATTATATGATAATGAAGCAACTAGCTACAAGACCCATTAATCAAGCCCTCAAGTTTGTACCAAAGAGATGGGAAGAGCTAACCCCTGAATTGAAGAAAATGGAGCCACACTCCTTGTATAATTTTGTAGCCATTATCCAAAGATCTCATAATTATATAGAAATTGCTAGGGATAATGGACTTCGATGGTTTCCACTCACCTTTCATCCACCTATTCTCCTCTTTCCAATACCACATTGGACAGGGAAGAAGCATGGGGAAGAGGAAGCGAGAGAGAATATAAGATTGGCAAATATTTCATGGTATCGAGGCTATAACTATCTGAGACAGACAAAGGGAGTTGATATTTTAGTAGATTCCAAAGAAATAACTCTACATTATAACCTTCGGCCTTGAAAATTGCTTGAGGACAAGCAAAAGGCTTAGTTGGGGGGAACTACGAGCTTAGTTAATAGTTATTTTTCTTCCATTTAGTTTGTCTTTTAACATTTCAATCTACTAAGTTCACAGACAATCCTAAACCTTATATACCTTTTATATCTTTCATGCATCTTAAACTAGACTCTAGTATGTGGAAATATAATTATGATATGATGGTACCTGTATGCATGAATGTGAGTATTCATGAAATTCATTGTGATTATATGTTTAATTCATGATTTTTAATGATGCGTATACTTTAGATGAAGTTAACCTTTTGCATCCATAACTGTATCCTACAACAATTGGGTTTCCAACCCACAACAAAGGGATCACATGCAGTTGTAGAGGAGAGTCTAGAATGTTGAAAACACAACAATTCCAGGAAATAATGAAGGTGACCATTGAAACGGTCAACCATGAGTCACCAAATCATTGAATAAGATGATAGGAGGGAGAAGGAGTCTACTCTGATAAGGAAGCCATGATGTGACAATTTTCAAGGAGCACGTCTTTGTCAAACCGTTAGGGAAGAGTTTTAGTTTTACTTCTCTTCTATCTTTTTCAATTATGGTTTTCGGTTGCAAATACTAGTCCTCTCCCTATTCTCGAGGGAGAGTGGAAATATGCATTTAAATTCTATTTTTAGTCCTTGTGTAAATAAAACTCCTCCCACACCTATATATTGGGATCGGTGGTTGAGCAAATCTAGTTCAAGATATAGTTGCTTAGTTCTAGTTTTTTTTATCAGACAATACTTCATTGTTGTTAGTTTTTTGTTATTTAGTTATGGATATGCACTTTTGAATGGGAAATCTTTTGAAGATTCTTGTTAGACTGTGAGAAGTTTAGTTTTTATGCAATAAAGGAGTTTCAGTTTATTGTTATGATTTGTTGATCAGTAGTGTGTAGTTGATATTTCCTATGGGCGCAACAACTTGAGGAAGGGCCACTTGAGGTACTACCAACCCATCTTGCTTTTTGTACTAGAATAGATGTTCATTTTTGTATCTATTTGAATTCTCATTTGTATGTATGCGAATTCCATAAATGATATTTTTTAGCGTGAACTACATTCTATAACAGTACATTGAGTCAGTCTTGAAGAAGTTAAGCAATTAGAATTCAATGGTTAATAGTATCAGTTAGTTGTAAAGTCCAATATTATTAATTAGCACTTACAACATTAAGTCGAAGGTACCCGTAGCATAAGTAACAACTTAGGTTATTTCCCTTGTTTTGCAAGTTAATTATTTATTTCCTTTTCTAGCCTTCATTGTTTCCTTTACAAGTGTAAACCACCTATACTAATTGATATAGGTTGTGTAGAGTCCATGAATGCACATACAATGCCAGCATCATCAAAAGCTTACGAAGTCTTGGTTGATGATTAAATGAAGCCTTTGTGAGGGTTCAGTGAGGAACTTGTCCTCTGAATTGTGTGTCCACTCATAAAAACCAAGTTGATTGGACATTAGAAAGTCCTTATACATGGCATGAGAGCTTGAATTGTATTTTTGTATATCATATTTTATGTGTGATTACCTAGATTATGCACTACACATATGAGGATGTCTTCTCATATTAATTTACTTAATGAAGTTGTTTCATGTATATTCCATGCATATGAGTTATCAGGTTATTGATCATTTTGGTGAGATTGAATTGGGTCAAGTTCCTTACAACTTGAATCAGCGTATTTTTATGAAAACATTCCTAAGTTGGCCCAATAGGTCAAATTCAATTTCGAAATGTTGCTTTTGTATAGCTAGTCTTTCATAAAATGGAGGGTTTGGACTTGTGATGTTTTGTTGAGTTCTACTTTCTTCAAGTTCCTTTGGTTATTTTTCCATAATTTCTACTAGGGGCTCCTCATCAGTAAGCTCCATAATGAGAGGAGATGAAGGCCCTAGCTAGCATTGTACCTGAACGGAGATGAACATCACTCACCTCAACCCCATAGGTTGGGTATTGGATGGTGTCATTAGTATAAGCCTGATGAATAGGTTTGTTGTTAGGGTTAGGTGTAGGTTGGCCTAGAAGCTGAGGTAATCTTGGCTAGGATGTGTGGCCATAGGTTGGATTTGGAATTATAGTAGGTTGTTGTGGTTGCGAGTAGTTTGTATTTTGATTTTTCCATTGTGATGGCCATTGGTTTTGTTGGGGTGGCCACTAGGAATTATAATTTGGGGTATGGTAAGGTTGAGGTGGCCATATCACCTATTATTGTTGAGTCCAATTGGGTTCTTGTGCCATTGGCAATGATGGATTTTGTGTATTAGCCCAGGGTTTAGTGTTCTAATTTGGTAAGTTTGAATTACCACCTGGAAATGACATATTGTAAGATAATGGGTAGGGAGGCATATCTTGTCTTTTTTTCCAAGGTTTTTTCTAAAAATTGTAAAATAATTGACCTTTTTCCTCCAAGGCTTGAAATTTAGACTTCCCTTGCTTTTCTTCAGAAATACTAGTCAACTTCTTACATTTGCAGTTGATCCTCTTTTGGCGGTAATGTAGACAAAATTTAGTTAGGGTTGCCTTAGATTCTTCCTACTTCTTGTTGATATGCAAGGTGTCCAATCAGGTGGTTGATTATGTCCTCCTTCATATTGGACAATATTGGAGGTTTTATTGAAAGAATATTTTTTATCAACCGTGGTCTTTTTTATAGATGATATTGAGTAGTTTTTGCATACTTGGAAAATCTCCTCAAAAGGAAGTTATGAGATATCTCCTTCCCCTATGAGGTTTAGAGCATCCATACAATCTTCTTTAACTCCTCACAAAAATACCAATTTTAATGACTCAAGAGAGAGCTTGTTCTAATGTGATTTCTTCAAACAAAATTGAAATCTTTCCACATAATCCTTAAGTGGTTCATCTTCTCTTTGTGACCTCCTAAAGATTTCCTCCCTCTTCTTGTTTTTCCCTTTGCAGTAATATTAATATTTTTGCAAGAATTTTGCCTTCATTGCTTCTCAATTGGGTACAACATTTCTTCCCAATCCCATAAACCAACATAGAGCAACATCCTATAATGTGGTTGGAAAGAGTTCGATCCTATGAGCATCCATAGTATAATCATATCTCTCGCACAACACATCAAATTCAAACAGAAACGTGTCTAGGTTTTCAATAACCAACCCATAGAAAATGGGTAATTTTGAAGGGGGTATGTTGTTAGAGCAGCAACCCTTTCATGGTTTGTTATTGGAAACTCAAATGTCACATGCTCTGTTGGGTTTTCCACCACTTCCTTGGCCATGGTGTTAAAATTCCTTCTAGAAGTCTCCTCTATATCTGGAGTAAGTACTGATGTGAGGAATGGTTCTTCTTAATTAATTTCTCCAATATGTTGTTTGTGACACCAATGCCTTCAAACTCTTCATGAATTGAGGGGATAAATATTCCCAGAATGTCTCTCTACCTTTGTATGGAATAATGTCTTGACCTTTAAATGGTTCACCTACACATCGTTAGTAAATACTTTTTTTGGTCGATTGTAAGCATCTATAGTTCCTAGTACTTATAAATGAAAAAAATATTAATTCTACAAAAATAAATCAAATTAAATCTAAATAGAACTAGGAATTCTGAAATAGCACCATCCATGACAATGACACAAAAATGTAGATTTTCCACTAATGTTTAATTAACTAGTGTAAATAATCATACACAACTTAATGGACCTAAAGATCCTTCATATTTAAGTAGTTCATTGTTAAAAAGGGGGATTCATTCAATTGTCAACCAAGGAGTGATAGACTTAAGATGATACTGGCATTGTATGTTCATTCAAGAAGATCATATAGAATAAAGTATTAAATTAGAAATCTCAAGGTAGAAATGAATCCCAATGTCAACTAAGAATCAAAATTCAAAACTTTAATGCATAATCTAACTAATGAACTATTATGTGGAACCAATAGTGCCTCAAGTGGCCCTTACTTGAGTGTTGTGTTCCACAGTATCTTATTCAATTAACTCAACAAATTGTATATCAAGAGAAATCTTCTTTATTGTAATATATCAAACATAAAAAATATAATGTAGCAATTGCTATTCAATCTAATCTTCTACAAATATCTAACATATATTCTAACATATCCTTGGTATCTTAATAGAACACCTTCTTAAATAGGGTTTGTCAAAGTCTCATTATTATAAGACTGTAAACAAACTATCAAACAAATTTGAACTCTTCTAAGAATATAGGAAGAGGAATTGAGCCTTTAAAGCTTAACAAAACAACTAATTGCTAGAAGTGAGAGTGTAAAAATAAAATAAGGATTGTACATCTTTTAAGAAGGTTGTTAAAACATAGGAATGTGCTAGACAGAGCATCCTTATCATAAATATCATTCCTTGTCAAAACATATTTCTTCCTCCTTCAAGTTTATTGAGTGGATGAAATGCCACATGGGTAACTATATCCATGTCCTCCAAACTTCATCTTCATCCCATTCTGTAACATGCTAATGTGGTAGTCAATTAACTCTTCTACTGTATTGAACTGTCATCCCCTTTCTGTGGGTTGACAGGTCTTTGTGCTACAGGGGTCAGTCTTATTTCTAAAAGCACATTTCATAGTTAATAATTATAATTAATTAAGAAATTCTACTAAACTTATAGACATCCAAAATTCATGCATATATTCATTAATACCACAAAAATAACCTTTTTGAAATACTTTAAGGTATATAATAGGTTTTGATAATGTCTTTAAAGCTTAGCAGAGATAAGATAGAAAACATGAAATTATAGCAAGAAACTAGTCAATTCTAAGGCTCATCATTTGTTACACATTTTAGAGTATGCACTTTTGTTTTCTCATTTCATCTAAGTCTCACATGTCTATATGAGTGTGAGGTTACAAAGCTCCTTTGAAGTCAAGAGGCCACCTATAATTGAAGGCTATGATACATAGTGATAGGTCATAAAAAATAAAAGACATTGGGATAGATCTTTATGATATGTTAAAAGCATGGTATGATATCAATTCAGGGGCCCATAAAGGACAGTCAAAGGACAACACACTCAAATTTTATGTGATAGAATAGATATGACAATACTTCAAGGAGAAAATTTCCCAAGTGACAATCCAAAGGTAAAAGGGTTAGCACATAGTGATAAACCTTGATCTTATCCATGTATAGTGGAAGAGTATGACAATGAAAGAGAAGAGAGAGTGGCCATAATATTAAGATTCTTGTAAACATAGATGAAAAACAAGGACTAAATGATATTCAACCATGAAGGTAAAACTAGAGAATAATTGAATTGATAGGAAGACAGTTGAGAATTCATGTGATGGTCAAGGAAAGTGGAAAAAGTTTCATGAGTTTTATTAGTCCTTGAAGTCCTAGATGGGAACTTAAGCACAAGGTGAAGATAATGGAGGACATATGCATCTTTCAATCCATCAAAATACATAGGAGAACAATCATGATAGGACCAAGTACAATGGACAATCCTTAGGAATTTTTTACAAGTTTGAGCTCTTAATAAATCAAACAAGTGTCAACTACTTACCCTTGAAGTTGTCCTATGCCCCTAAGAGACTTTTGACTATTTCAAACATTCTCACACATGTCCTATTAATATATTTGAGAAAATCCCAACTATTGAGGAAGTAACGAGAAACTATGTATAGTTAAAGGATATCTAGGGGCAGTTTGGTGACCAATGCAACAAATGGAGGGAATATAGGAGGTATTTTGACCTAGTTTGGGACATCTCAAAGCATCTAGGATATTTTAAAAGAGATATTGACAAATGGATAAGGTCAATGCAACATTTTTTCTTCATTCAACCCCCTGCCATTAGCATTTCAAGGGGTAAAAATAGGGACAGTCCAACTGGATGCCCAAGAGGTTTGACTCAGCTAGCTGAAGCAAACACATTCCAATCATTTGCAAAAACATTTTCCTAATATTTAGCAAGCTATTAAACAACATAAAGGAAGGTTTAGGGACAAATTTCAGTAGACTCTAGATTTTCTTGGCTATGTATTGTAACTTTTGAAGGTTATTTCTAGCATGAACAACATTGTAACTCATAAAAATTCAATTCTTAGGCTTGTATGCAATTGTAAGAACACCATTTTATCAATAAAATTCAATTCTTAGGCTTGTATGCAGTTGTAAGAACACCATTTTATCAATAAAATTCAATGATTTTGCCTTCTCAATAACTGCTTTATTGTGTGTACATGAATGTTTAATGTATATTTTTGTGGTTTTATATGTAAATCCTCAAATATTTGTCTCATTCCAACACCTTTAGGCAGAAATTACATGTCTTATACAAGTCATAAATTGTGTTATTGATACTAACATTCTTTAGTTGTGAAAGTATACCTAATTTTCCTTCTAAGTTGTAAACATTCCAACTTTTTTATGAATTACTAATGTATGAGCATGTGAAACACTTGAGTTGTGTAAAAATTAGCTGAGTAATAAGGAATTTGTATGTGAAAATAGTGGCATAGGTCTCAAAGAACATTGGTGCATCACCCATTAGTGTTTAGATTTCAATTTGAATCATTCTCCATCCTTTTTCTCAACAAGAAACAAAAAAGGTTAAATTAGGTGAGTACCAAGGGAACCAACCCTCTCTAGAGATTCACTCTAAGCTACAGGAAACCCACAGGCCCTAGAGTGTTTCAAAGTTTCATTAGATTGTTGAGCTAAGTGTTTTGCAAGGGTGAAAATCTATATTGATAACAAGACTAATTAGCTATGGAGCTTGAAAGTCAAAAAGGTATTTATGAAATCTATTCCAATCTTCCATATGATCAATATAAATATCCAAACTAAGAAATTTTTTAATTCCCGTGTTGACTAAGAATTCAACCATGAAGTTCAACTCAGGCTAATAATGAATCAAAATGTCATCAATTTTTTTCTCAAAGACACTACCTCAATAAATTGACATGGTTTTCAAATAGAAGTAGACTTTCTAAGTCCTTAGATAATATTAATAAAATCTCCTTTCATCATAAGATTATTGCATTGAAGTTACAAAGCCAATAATATTCCATCTATCATTTCTTCACATTCACCCTCATTATTAGATCAAGATTGAAGGAAAAAAGACCCACCTTTCAAAAAGTGACCCAAATCGTCCCTAATAACAAAGATAGCTCCAACCAAACCAAATTTTCCTCAACTCAAGGAACCCACTAAGGGGTTTACTTTGAGAATTTTATGAACAAATAACCTATTTATCTCTTGGCCCAATAAAAAAGGGCAAGCAAACATAAAGTTTATGTTACTTCAAATTATATTCATGATATATTTGGTATATTAATAATATTATATGATTCAAGTACACTATGTTAATTATAATAATTATTATATTAAAAAAATATTACAACAAATATGTTCATATTGATATATAATTATAATATAACAATTTCTCTCAATGATTAAAAATATAATCGTAGTAAATATTAATTACATAATATATTAGATATTAACATTATTATTATATTGATTTGTTTTGGGTCCCTTCAAAACCTGATGGTTTCGGGTCCATTCAAAACCTGTTTATCCTCTAATCAAAAATATTATTATTATATCGATTTATTTCATATACATTTATAATTATTTCCTTAATGGCTTCTGTTACTCCCATAATATTTGCATTTGGCACCCCTTTAAAATTCTCATCATTTCTTTAACTATCACCACTCTATCTAATGACTACGAGTTAATTTTATCGAAGGGTCTAGCCTTGAATGCATCAGTGTTGTTTGGTTCTTTAGAGGGCTCAATATCATTCTTTGAATTGGTGTAGGGGATAATTAACAAAAACTCTAATGTGGTCTCTACCTCTATTGATATGCTAAGTAATTTGGTTATAGATGGACCTTCAAAGGTTTTTTCCACCTATATGGATGTTATATTTATAGTTAGGCCTATTGGTGTTTATCTTAAAATGGGATCTTTGTGAATAATATCAAAATTGTATTGTGTTCCTCTCATGATCACGAGGCTCGAGGTGTTACAGTGTAAGAGCATCCTAGAGGTACGAGGATTATCTTGTGTCAATTTAATTATTGGTTTTCGCTATGTTATTTATGTGTTGGTCATTAGAGTTACAAAAGAAGAAACTTTTCATTTTATTGTGAATGTTTATCGAGTCTCACAATTTCAAGAGTTTTCTATGTAGGTATGGGTGATGTAATGTTTATGTTTTAGGAGATTTGACTAGTTGTAAGAGCACAATACGGTCTTTGAGTCTCAATTAGGTTGAAATACTTAGTTGGTTTATCTTGTGCTATCCTTTCAAGAGTTTGCATCAATGAAGGAGCTCTTACAAAGGTATATTTGGTACATGGGAAGCTATGAAAAGAGACACATTGAGGGATTTCCTTTCATTATCACTATATTTGATTTGAGGATGTTTACACTTGGTCAACTACATGTCTCATGTGTCCTATAATTTTTTGTAACCTTGTAGCTAATGTAGATAATCTTTGAGGCCTAAGATTGCTATATACACACTAACGATTATTTGAGAATCATCAAGGGAGATGGAGAGAAAATTAGCACCAATTGAGTCCATCAAGGAAAAAATCATGGATTGAGTGGAGAATAAGTACATCAATGACAAAGTAAGGTTAAGGATCAAAGTGAGGTAGCAAGGAGTATGATGTAGAGTGTAATCATGTGAGTAAATAGTGTGTAAATGTTGTGGTGTTAATTTATACTTGATTGTAGCTAATGTGACAAGTATGGAAGTGGTGTTTCCATGACTAGAGTTCTATGTGTGTAGAAGCTTGTAGTGTCAATTATCCATTTGTATATATTTTTTGTAATAAAGTGGTTGCGAACTCGCATGTGAGAGGCCCCATTCTAAAAATTATGTGTTTTGAGGATTCAATAATATGTTGAGGAATCTTTTAGAGGTTGTTGTTTCCCTCATAGAGGGTTTTCCCAGGGTATATCTTATGTCATTTTTTTGTGAGTTTTAGTTTTATGTGTATTATTGGCTATTGTTTGCATAGCTAGAGAGCCCTTTATTGGACCCTCCTACTATGACTGCATCAAATGGCATTAGAGAAAGGTTGATCATATATTAGTGTTGGAGTATTGGAGTGGATATAAGAGAACTTAATTGATGCATTTTTTAGAATGATTTTTTCAAAAGCAGTAGAGAGTGTTAACATAAATTAAGGCATAAATAAAAGATAAGTACATTATGGTCATTGATACTTTGTAAGAATTAAATAAGGTTATTGATTCCACAAGAGGCTTGTAAACATAATACTGATGGTGAGGTATTTTGTAAGAGGGTGATTATGGATATAACACTAACCATGACACGTTATCAAGGTGGAACTAAAGATAGGGTGAGAAATGACAACAAATCATAAAATTAAGGTAGCTTACAAAGATTACTTGTGGACATATCACTAAATGTGAGCCAATTGTAACAAGTTGTAAGTAGATCACCAAATGTGTGGAAATTGTAAGGAGTTTTGATAAGATTTTTAAACTTGAGACAACCAAAGGAGGTTTATAATTGATGACAATTTGCTAAATGGTGACAACTTACAAAGGTTATTTGTGGGCTAACTACTGGGTGGGAGGAAATACAAGGATTTTGAAGTAGATCATTGAACTTGAGGCAATCAACAAGGGATTGTAATGTTAAAATTTGAAAAGTGGGGGTGATAAATATATCACTAACAATGAGAAAAAATTTGCACGTTAATTGAGGTTGATATAGGGGTATTATCTTTAAATACAACTCTTAGAATCTAGACAATTTAATGGGGTATGGATAAGGAAGTATAATCAAGGAGCTTCAAGGTGATCACCAAATGAATGAGGATGGCTAGGGATGACAAGTGAGGGACTCACTTTTCAAATAACCTTTGGATTTTTTAATGGAGTTTGATGCAAGAGCATCCCAAAGGTATGGGGGTTATGTTGTGGTAATTTAATTATTGGTTTTCAATGTGTTGTTTTTGTACAAGTCACCGAGGAATTCAAAACAATCTGAAGCCTTTAGATACAAATGCTTACCAAGTCTCATGGTTTGGAAATTATGTTGTACAAGCATGGGATGAATTCATGATCGTATTTTAGTAGATTTGGGTTTCTACAACAACATAACATGGTCTCTAAGTATTGAATATACCAATAAACTTACATGGTTTATCTTGCACTATCCTTTTATGAGTTTGCACTAACAAAGGAGTTCTTATGGAGGTACATTAGATATAACGGAAGCTACGAAGAACACAACATGAAGATATTCCTTTTTTTATCAAAACAATTGATTTGGAGGATGTTTATGCTTGGTCAACTATAAATTTCATGTAGCTTATAACTTTGTGTTAAGTCACACCCAAACTAATGATGGGCTGGCTAGAGATGAGTTGATAGCTCAGTTGGTAGAGTACTCTAGTAGTAAATGGAAGGTCTTGGGTTTGCATCCTAACTGGTCCATATGAGTTGTATCTCAACATGTGGTACAAGAGCTAGGTTAGGAGCCCCAAGAACTTGAAATGTGGCTTAAGGTGGGTTTGTAAATAAGTCACACCCAAACAAAAGAGGGGCTAGCCAAAGAGGGGCCAATAGCTTAGTTGGCAAATCACTCTAGCGAAAAATGGAAGGTCATAGGTTTGATTCATATTTGGTCCATACGAGCTATAAACCAACACTTTGAACCATATTTTAACTGATGTAGATCATCTTTGAGGCCTAATATTTCTATATATATGATACTTAGGATTGTTTAAGGATTATCAAGGGAGATGGAGAGTTGAATACCATCAATTTCTTCCACTAAGGAAGAAGTCATGGATTGAGTAAAGGGTAAGTAATGCAGTGAGGAAGAAAGGTTAGAGGATTAGAGGGAGGTAACGAGTATGATTTAGAGTGCAATCATGTGAGAAACTAGTGTGAGAATCTTGTGGTTTTATTTTGTACTTGATTGTAGCTTGTGTGAAAAGTATAGAAGTAGTGTTTCCATGACTAGAGGTATATGTGTGCAGAATCCCATAGTGAAAATAATCCATTTGTGTAACTTGTTGTAATCAAGTGGTTGCAACAACATGTGACACAACCAATTTTGATAGATTGTAATTAATTTTGAGGATTCAATAACATATTAAGGAATATTTTGGAGGAGATTATTTTCCCTCATCAAGGGTTTTCCCAGGGTATATCTTGTGTCATTTTGTTGTTGGATTCTATTTTGCATATATTCTTTGTTGTTAGTTACATGGTTGGAGAGCCCTTAGTTGAACCCTCCTACTAGGAATATATTAGATGCTATCATAGTGAGGTTGATCATGGATTAGTGTTGCAGTATTGGTGTGGATATGAGCACGCCTAGTCAAATGCATTTTTTAGAATGAGTTTATCAAAAAAGGTGGAGAGTGTCGGTATAAATAAAGTACGAGGATGTGTATAGTTGGAAATAATACTTTGTAATAATTAAATAAGTTTTTTGATTCCATAAGAGGCTTTTAAATAGAAGTGTAAGTATGAGGAAATTTGTAAGGGGTGACTATGGACAATGTGTCTTTTATGAGAGGTTGTTAAGGTGCTATTGAAGAGAAAGTAGAGAATCTTGATAAATCATTGAATTGAGGTAGCTTGCAAATATGACTTGTGGAAAATCATCATGCAAGTAGATCAAATGGACGAAAATCATAAAGGTGGTTTATGGACATACTACCAAGTGTGAGGTAGTCACGAGGATTTGAAAGTAGATCACTAAACCTAATAAGATCCACACATATAATAATAGAAATAATATATATTGTAGAAGATAGATCTCACACAACACAAGAGATGTTCATCAGCCAATATGCCCTAATATTCAATATATGTCAAAATAGAGTAAACCCTTGAGGTAGGCTAACACCATACAATACTCCTTATGGAAGAAGCCACTCCATGTTATATCTCCAAGAGATCACAATAACAATATCATACTTCACACATATCTTACAATGATAATCACCTCCTTCATATAAACCTCATCCTAATAATACAATGGAGGGGTAATCCTAATGAAGGCCTACTCAACTCCTGATGTAATTAATTACACAAGTTATTCATAGGACTCAATATAACTAACTTAAGGGATGTGTGCCAATGTTGACATATCCATCATCTAAATGCATTATAAAATATTATCCCTAGGTACATAACATGTCATCCCTCCTTGACATGTTTCATCTCAAAACATGAGAAAAAGTTAACTAGTATGATTGTCACAAGTTATTAGAAATATGATGCCATGACCAATCATCTAACCATCCATAGTTTATCCTTGTTCCTTTTTCTTGATATTTCTTATATCCCATACTTGATCCATATTCTTTTGTACCCCTTTGATTCCATTCATTACAGTCATAGTAAGTCATCATTTGCTTCATTGAGTAGCCATTACTTCTATGATACCTCTGATTAGTATAATTGTTTCTTTAATTCCATGTAGGTCCATAGTATTTTCCTTGTTGATTTCATATACTATCGTGTATCCATGATGGTTTCCTTCATGATTCCTTCCTCTCATGATGATGTGGATGCCTATGTATTGCACCCTTTTCCATCATTGGAACCTTCTTTGATTCTTCACCATTTCCTGCCACTTGTTTTTGTGATCCCTTAGTAGAATTATTTGTCTCTTCATTTTTTTAGCATCTTGATCCTCTTTCTTTTCCTCTAATTCAATTTTACAATCTTCTTGAGATTCTTGAATTTTCTCCTCAACTTTCCTATGGACTTCTTTATGTGTAATATCCGGTAATGTATTTTTTTTCCTTCTATACCAAAGATCCATGAACTTCTTTTGTGAATTGATATTTATTGTTCCCAAAGATTCTAACCAAGGATAACCAAGAACAATATCCAACCCATCCATATCCAAATCATGAAAGTTTGGATGAAAAACATACTTATACATAAAGAGCTTTAAATCTTCAAAATTTTGAATATACATACATAATATGTGATTTTCCTTGAAAGTTTGGATGAAAAACATACTTATACATAAAGAGCTTTAAATCTTCAAATTTTTGAATATATATACATAATATGTGATTTTCCTTGATATTCTTTGCTTGTACATGTAGCTTCTTAGCTACTTCCATGTTGACAAAGTTATACTTGCTGCTAGGGTCTATAGAGATAATAACCTTTTCATTTTGCATGCACCCATAGATTTGAAGGATTGAACCTTCCTTGGAGCTAAAGTGCATGTACATGTATCATATCCTTATTGTTTTAAGTTTTCTCCATCTTCTTTTTCTTCTTCCTCCTCATCTTCTTCATTTTCTTCCTCCTCATCTCCCTTTTCTTTGTTTTCTTCCTCCTCTTCTTCCTTTTCTTCTTTATTTTCTTCCTCCTCTTCTTTATTTTTTCCTCCTCTTCTTTATTTTCTTCTTCCTCTTCTTCCTCTTCTCCTTTATTTTCTTCATCATCTTCTTCCTCTTCTCCTTTATTTTCTTCATCATCTTCTTCCTCTTCTATATTTTCTTCCTCCTCTTCTTAATCTTATTCTTAATCTTCTTCTTTATTTTCTTCTTCTTCTCCTCCTTCTTTTGGATCCCATCTATCTAAAAAATCTTGTTCTAGTTCATCTAATGAAGAAATATCCTCATCTAATGGTTCAAACCATTTTCTAACTTCACCTCGTCAACAAAATTGAATGTATATTTTCCATGTTATAGATTTTCCAAGAGATGTCTTATATTTTTAACACCATTCCGATGTATCTCCACTTCCATAAAAAAAAAAAATCTCCATTGAAACTAGTGATTAAGAAAAAATGCTTTCAATAGTTAACCATTCTATCAAATTCAATTGACCCAACTTTGATATGACCCATACATGATGAATTCAACCTCAAATTCAAAAATGAAATTAATAGACTCCTAATGAATTTTTATGCCCTTTCCATAAATGTAAACAATTTAAAAAATTACCTTGATTTGCGGCCTAGATGGCGAATTTATAAAAATAAATAAAAATTGCAATAACTCAAAAATATTGATGATAAAAAATCTGATTTTTAGACTATAGATTCCTTATATTATCCTTCAACTTTAGTAGAATATTGCTGAAAATTTTGTAGCAGTTTGAAAATTATAGGTAAATCTTCAAAAACTAGGGTTTCATCCACTTTTTACCAAATCGATGCTCTAATACCACTTGATAAGATCCACACATGTAATAATAGAAATAATATTATAGAAGATAGATATAACACAACACAAGAGATGTCTATGGGCCATTATGCCCTAAAATCCAATATATGTCGAAATAGAGTAAACCCTTGAGGTAGGGTAACACCATACAATACTCCTTATGGAAGAAGCCACTTCAATGTACTATATATCCAAGAGATCCCAAAGACAATATGATACTTCACACATATCTTACAATGATAATCACCTCCTTTATATAGAACTCATAATAATACAATGGAGGGGTAATAATAATGAAGACCTACTAAACTCCTGATATAATTAATTACACAAGTTGTTCACATAACTCACTATAACTAACTTAAGGGATGTGTGCCACATGTCGACATCTCCATCCATATAAATGCATTATAATATCTTATCCCTCGGTACATAACAAAACCTTAGGCAATTAACAATAGATTATGAGGTTTGAAAGTGGGTGTAGTAAATTGATCACCAATTGTGAGGAAATTTGTGCAAGGAGATTAACAAGGATCAATGGGGATTGTATTTTAGATAGAGTGTTGACTATGAAACAATTTGATAGAGTGTACACAAGGAAGTGTAACCAGGGAACTTTAAGGTGATCGCCAAAGGAATGAGGATGGATAGGGGTGATGAGTGAGGGAATAAATTTTCAAATAACCTTAAGAGTCTAGTGCAAGAGCATCCTACAGATGTGAGGATTATATTACATTAATTGAACTATTGTTTTTTGGTTGTGTTCTTTGTGTTTAGGCCATTAGGGAGTTACAAAACAAGTTATTGTATTTTATCATAAATGCTTATTGGGTCTCATAGTTTTGAGAGTATGTTGTGCAAGAATGGGGTGACATCATGATTGTGTTTTAGGAGACTTGGGTCATTACAATAACATATTAGTGTCTCCAAGTATTGAATGGTCTAATAAACTTACATGATTTCTCTGGCACCAACCTTTTGGAAGTTAACACCAATGAAGGAGTTCTTATGGAGGTATATTAGGTCTACGGGAAGCTATAAAGAACATTGTAAGAGGATATTCCATTTTTTTATCATTGCATTTATTTTGGAGGATGTCTACAGTTGACCAACTATACGTTTAATGTGGCCTAGAACTTTGCACCAACTTGTAGCTGATGTGGATCATCTTTGAAGCTTACGATTACTATATATACAATTCTTAGGATCATTTAGGGATAAAAAAGGGAGATAGAGATTATATCATCATCAACTAAGTCCATCAAAGAAGAAGTCATGAATTGAGTAGAAAATATGTACAACAATGAAGAAGAAAGGTTAAAGGATAAAAGTAAGGTAACAAGGAGTATGATGTAGAGTGAAATCACGTGAGTAGATTGTAGAGTGTAATAATATGAAAGAGAGGCCACAAGTTCAAATCTTATAGGGGTAGCCCCTATGTATACCTCATTGTAACATAGGTGCCTCTTGTATGGAGTACATGGTAGTCCCATATACTATAAGCTATTTGTAGACCCAAAAACAAATTTCCTAGTATCATGGACTATAAAAGGATCCATTTCAATTTCCATTTCCATATAGCATGAGGATCCTATGTTGTTATTTTTACTTTATTGTATCTCATGTGACAAGAATGGAAGTGATTTCCATGACTAAAGGTATATGTGTGTAGAAGCTCATACTAGTGATTATTCATTTTTATAATCTCTTTCTATTCAAGTGTGTATAACTTAGCATATGAGAGGGCCCATTTTTGCATATTGTAATGTGCTGTGAGGATTTAATAATATGCTTGGTAATCTTTTAGAGCTATTTTTTTCCTCACTAAGGGTTTTCCAAGGGTATAACTTATGTAATTTTGTTGTTAGTTTAAGTTTTGTGTGTTCTTTGTTGCTAGTTGCATGACTAGAGATCCCTTCATTTGACCTCGTTACCATGTTTCCATCAAAAGATACTAGAGAAAGGTTGATCATGAATTAATATTGGAGTACTAGTATAGATGTGAGCAAACGTAGTCAATACAATTTTTTACAATAATTTTATCAAAAGGGATGGAGGGTGCATTTGTAAATTAAGACATAAGTAAAAGATGAGGATGTGTGATGCAACCATTGATACTTTACATGAATTAGATAAGGTTTTCAAGCTCATAAGATAACTATAAATAGAACATTGAGCATGAGGTAGTTTGTAAGGGGTGAATATGGATAGAGCACCAACCATGAGAAGTTGTTAATGTGCTATTGAAGAGAGGGTGAATAATCCTAATAGATCACCAAATTGAGGTAGATTGCAAAGATGACTTGTGAAAAATCATCAAAGGTGAGATAGTTGCAAGGAGTTATGGGTAGATCATTGAACTTGAGGTAGTCAAAGGAGGTTTATGCTTGAATTTGATAGATTGTTGTATGGAGGAAACTTGTAAAGGTGATTTTTGGATATACTACTAAGTGTGAGGCAATTGCAAGAATTTTTAAGTAGATCACGAAAATTGAATCAACCAATAATATATTATGAGCTTAAAATTTTGAAAAGTGGGGGTGGTAAATATATCATTGACTATGAGGAAACTCATGCAAGGTAATTGATGGGGGTTAAGGATTTCCTTTTAGATAGAGAACCAACAAGGAGATAATGTGTGCATAAGGAAGTGTAAGTAGGGAGCTTTGAGGTGATCACTAAAGGAATAAGGATGGATAAGGGGGAAAAGCAAGAGACTCAATTTTTAAACAATAGGTTGGAAATTTTATGTAAGAGCATCACATAGTTATGAGTATTAGCTCACATCAATTAAATTATTGATTTTCACTATGTTGTTTGCATACAAGTCACCCTGCATTTATAGAAGAAGCCAATGCATTTGATTGAAATTACTTACTAAGTCTCATATTTTGGAGAGTATGTTGTGTAGGAATTAGGTGATATCATGTTTACATTTCAAGATATTTGGGTTGCTACAAGAGTGTAGCATGGTCTATGGGTCTCAATTGGGTAGATAAACTTATATGATTTCTCTTGTGCTGGTTGTTTAGGAGTTTTTTCCAATGAAGGAGTTTGTATGGAGGTACATTGGGTCTAGGGAAATATATTAAGAGCACCACATGAGGATGTTCCCTTTTAGTATCACCATATTTTATTTGGAGGATGTTTACACTTGGTTTATTATGCATTTCATGTCGCCTAAAAATTTTCACCACCTTGTTACTAATATAGATCATCTTTGAGGCTTTAAATTGGTATATATACATTACTTAGGATTATTTTAGGATCATCAAGGGAGATGAAGAGCATAATATCATCAATCGATTCTATCAAAGAAGAATTCATCAATTGAGTATAAAACATGTACAACAACAAGGAAGCAAGGTTAGAGGACTCTAGTGTGATAACAAGGAGTATAATGTGGAGTGCAATCATGCGAGTAGATAGTGTGAGGATCCTATGATATTATTTTATACTTTATTGTATCCCATGCGATAAGTATAGAAGTGGTGTTACCATGACTAGAGGTGTGTGTATGTGTAGAAGCCCATAGTGCCAATTATCCATTTATGTAATCTTATTGTAAATAAGTGGTTGTAGCCCGACATGCGAGAGGGCCCATTTTTTATAGATTGTAATTTGTTTTGAGGGTTTGATATTATCTTGAGGAATTTTTTCAAGGTTGGTTT
>VDFB02336070.1:0-80658 GCA_007258455.2 Sequoia sempervirens
CTGTAAATTGATTTTAAAAAGTTACAGAAGACCAGATTCCTGAGTGCTCTCTTCACTCAACACATGTTTGAAATGAAACAAACTATAAAATTGACCAAACAGGGGAGTTATAGCTGAACGCAATTTGACAGCTGAAAGATGAGACTAGTTGCCAGAACACATTCACTAAAAATTCAAGCTTTGGGGTACTATTTGAATTTTAAACAGAATTTTCAGTTTTTCTAAAATTCCAGATTGTTTCTCCCATTAATGGGGTTAAGTGGGTTCAACCACAGGCCTCCCTAATGGATTTTGCAAAATGTGTTCCCCTCCAAAAAATTTCAAAATAAAATTTAAGTGTTGATGGAGCTTCTAGGGGGAACCCTGGAGCTTCAAGAACCAGATTCATGATTCGGGAAAGTTTTGATTCTCTAATTTGAGTGGCCTCTCAGAAATTGGTTGATGGAAAAATCAACAAATAATGAAGCAGAAGCTTAATTCCTTGGTCCTAGATTTTCAAGTGGTTGCTCAGTGCAGTATTTCAAAAATTCACATGGAAGGAAACTCTATGATCATCATTAAGCCTATTTAAAATAGCACTTTGCCTAGTTGGAAATTAGAAAGTATTATAAAATTAGCTTGGCCATTAATAGAAACCTTTGAATCCTTCATTTTTGAACAATGTCTTCAAGAAGCAAATAAGATAATAGACATTTTAGCTAAGTTTGGGATTGAGTCCAATGAAGGGCTATCGTGAAATTATTAATTGATTGGAGGGCCTAGGAGATACGTTGTCATGCCTCCTTTCTCCACTGCCTTTAATACTACTATTATTATTAATTAAAAGTGTTTTTCAACACTAAATTAATATAAATAAATAAATAATTAATTTATATATATATATATATATATATTAAAAGTTAAGATTTTCAAATTCATGCCCAAGAAAAGGACCCATGAGTTCTAAACAATGCAGTTATATTTCCAAGTTCAATGGTCATTTGAAGGCATCCAGCTTTTCATATTCCAATTGTCATTTGAATTCAAAAAATTGTGCATTTGAGGACGAAACCCCTTGCCTGCACATAATGAGGTTAGGATGAAAACAGGAAACCCCTACCTCATTTTGGCAACTCTATATGGAAATTGCAGTTGCACTGATTGAAGATCTTTGTTCAAATTTTCAAGACTAATCTACCAGAAACGCTATAGGCATTTCACCATTATTCGTTGTTTGAGATCCCAAGCTGTGGATATGCCATCATTAAGGGAGCTTCCAACATTATCCATTGTGTTGGCTGTGAGGAAGGCACTACACATTGCCATACTGAGGTGGATTGTGGAAGGAGTGTGAGCAGAAACCTGAATCAACAAAGAAGAGTGGCCGTGGTTGGATTTGGGTCATCATGTCACTCTCAGAAGCAATAACTTAGACACATCAACAACCAAAACCAGGGGCTTGGACATTCAATTGATTCCCACAAACATTTGCAAAGCAAATCATCCTGCATATCAGAGCTAACTTGCATTTACCCCATCCATATTCCAATCACTGCTACTGAATTCCATTTGCTGCACCAATTGCCAGACCACTCCGTCATTTGCAGCTAGGGCAGAGGAGCACACTAGAGTTTCAAAATCGCCTTCACATTGAGTCACAGAAAATCATTTGGTGGAGGTATCTAACATAGGAATCAACATCAAAGGAGGAATCAGACCATCAACCGAGTAGTCATTCCCAGCAGTGATCTAAGCCCTGATGCCAGTGATGATCAGTGGATACTTTTCCATCATGGACCAAGCACTACACTATCCTTAGATGTAAGTCAAGGAATTACTATTTCGCATATGAAGGAATTATGAACATTATACCTTCATTGTAATGGTGGATGATTCTATCATGAATTTATGATCTGAGTCAGTATATGTAATGCCAAAACAGTCCTTGTGGCATGTAACAATAAGAGTTTGTTAAAAGAATTATGAATGAAAATTGCACATAAACAGCAAACTAGAATGAAAAATGACAGAGATCCACAAATATAGCAAACTGGGATGAATTCTGACCTTTTTATTGACTGGAATGAAAGTATTTGAAATAGCTCTTGTGAAACCACAGAACTCTTGTAAGCAGGTCAACCACTGATTTACTCTCCACAATTGCTGCAGCCAGCATACAAACTGGACAGCTGATCAAAGAGGTGTGATTGGTAGCAAATGTGACAGCCAAGTGTTTTTTTGAAATCTTAAAGCTTCTCATTAATGAATCATTGGTTTCTTTTATTCCCAAGTCCCACTCCTATAATAGCAGCAACTACTTTATTCCCACGTCCACACTAAAACCCCAGCGGTCCCCTTTTATTTTATGAGTTTCGTCTTTTGATGAGGATCAGCCGAGTGTTAAGGCTGGAGCAGCTAGTAAATTAATTCCAAAATCTTACTTTTAAGCTGCGATTTCCTTGAAGCTGCTACAAATTTTGAATTGAGGTGGATGGGGTTAATGAGGATCCCACGTCACCAAAGTGGCAGCCAGAATTGGAGCTCCTACGTCTGATTTACTTCATCAAAAAAGCATTTGACTGCCTTTCCCACATCCTCCTTCAAGGCTGGCTTCCACTTCAATCTGCCACATCCCACCCAAGAAGCCTTACAACCTTCTTGGATTGTTTCGGCCCCCCCTGCTGCTAAAAATTGGTATGGCCAAATATCATTTATTTGTCTAGTAAATAAAAAGATAAATTCTGGATTATTTAATCACAACACCTGCAATAAAATATAAATAAATGTATTTTTTTTGGTATTTTCAAATCTCCCACAAATTCTTGAATCAACACAAATTTGACCCCTATATAAAGGGGACAATAATAACCAAAAGGTTTTCGTCTTTTGATTCCTAACTAAACCATGAGGGTTTTCATCCTCAAGGTGAAAGCTGCACCAAAAGTCAATGCTCTCCAAATGAGTGTTTTTTAATCATTTTTCCATCAAACCCTAAACGTAATTAATCTTTTCCCAACTGACAATTAAATTACCTTTAGGTAATTAATATTTTTTCAATTGACTATTGATCTTCTTTTCCAACCTATAATTTTTATTTTTCTTTTTGGCCATGTATCCAATATTCGCTTTTGGCCCCATTTAATGATAATATATTAAGCATTCTTTTTCCAAAGTTATAACTTAAAATTAATGTTTTGGATAACTTAATAAATTATTATTTAAGTGAATCCCCTATTAAATCCCCCTTTTAGCCTATGGGGAATAAAAATAGGCTTCAGGTCCTCTAACTTGAATTAGTTTGAAAAAGGGATCATTACATAGTTTAAGCATTTCATTCAGATAGTTAGCATATAGTTGTGTATACATTTGTTTGTTTCAATTGGAACCCACCCACTAATAACAGGGAGATTAAATAGGGTAAATCACCAGGGACACCACATTGGTGTGAAAGCAATTTGACCTGTCAACCTATAAGTTCATTTAATGCATGTATACAGCCCAATCAGAGAGATCTACAAGCTTGAGAGAGAGAGAGAGAGAAGGAAGTTGGAAGCAACCCAACAAGAAACTAGTGAAGGAATAGGAGGCAAAGGTAAAAGAAACATGGCAGATACGGGGGATATGCTTAATTCCTTTATCCAAAAGCAAGGGCAAACAAACCAACTACTAATCCAGATGGTGCAACAAATGCAAAAGATGGATGCCACCCTAAATTCCACCAAGCCAATACATAATGTCACAGGTGAAGGGAGTAATTCAAATCAAAATGGCCCAACCAACCATGCAAATAATAACAGAACTTCAATCAGATCAGCAGCTAGGCCATTTCAACCTACATTTTAACCCAAAGTAGAGGAACCTCCTGAAGAATAAGAGCAGAACCCAACAACATATGACATCAATGCTTGAATGGATGAGTACATGGGACTTGACCCAAATATCAGAAATCAGATTTCATTTGCGAACTATTGCAATTTCAGATCAAGGAACGGGTCAAGAATGGATAGATGAACTCATACACAACAACCCCATAGAGATTTACAGCAAAGGTTGAGTAAGTTGACTCTCCCTCCTTTTGATGGTTCAAGGAAAAGTACTACACATGCTTGGGTCCAAAAGTTGGACACATATCTTTCACTCTATCATGTCCACTTCTTTCCATCCTTAATCCCACCCTACTAGTGTTTTTAAACACTATATATATTATATAATATTAAAATATAAATAATATAATTAAAAATAAATAAACAATAATAAAAAGTCAAATAAAGTCAAATTTTCAAATTTAAAAGTTGGCACCCAATTTTGGGGCCTTGGACCCTTTCCACCCAGCAAGTATAAAGCTGATCAGCAAGTCTTTTAGAGGGCATAATTGGATTTTTGGAGAGTTTCATTTGTGATGTGCAAGAAGAGCGAAACCCTTCAATTGCACTTTCGAGTTTAGGACAAAAACCCTACCTCTATTTAGGAAAATCCTAATAGGGTTTGCAACACTGAGCTAATATGCGTAATTGAATCTATTTTTCACGTATGTCATGTCCCCTTCTCAGTGACATCTCTCGGAGTACAGGATTGGCCTATCATATGACCCTCGTAGGCTGAGAGACTGGATAGAGGGTCCGCGTTGGAGCTTGGCTCGGCTTAGGTAGCATAGTTTGTCCGGTTGGCAGCTCATTAGGGCTCATTGGAGACCTTTTTAGCAAATTGATATTTTAGCGGTTCTCGGCGTCGTGGGGACCCTGCTATTTTTAGCGGTATGGTTTTGGCGATGTTTAGAATCGCCATGTTAAATTGACTTGACGGATGAGGCATCGGAGGTATACGAGAGAGATATTAATATTTAATTAAATTAATTAAATATTAATATATGGAAGATTATAATATAAAGTTATAATATTAAATTATAACTTAAGTGATTTAAGCTGAGGGGTCGCCCATCATCAGGAAGGGGCCAATTCGTTGATTATATTTTATTATTAAAATTTGGCTGAGACTATGGGAATATTAAAAGAATTAAAAGTTGAATATTTTAATAAAACCCTATTATTGAGGAAATCGCACTTTTGAGCAATATAGTGCATTTGCATTGGGTTTTGAGCCATTATGTGATTATTGAGAATTGAAATTGATCAACTTTGATCTGAGCAAGAAGCTTTAGGGTTTCAAGTTCGAATTCCTTGGGGAACGAGCCATCTCCATTGGAAGCAGTTCAGAGGGTGTGAAATAACACCTGATTTATTGCCAGCACAGGGGTTTCTTCATTCAGAGGAAATCATAGAACTTCACAGATTCATTCAGCATCAGAGTTCTTGTCAGGGTTTTAGCCAGAGCACATATATTCTTCAAGGCGTATTATTTCAGAGGGCTTGGACATTGTTTACAAAAGCCGTACATTTATTCACTGCTGTTGTTGCTTCAGCCGTACCTTTGTACAGCAGGCCGTACCATCTAAAAGAGTCGTACTTCTCCAATCAAAAGAAACGCCTTTCCTTTTGACTTCTAGTTTGCATCATTGAGGGCGCTGGGGTTCCAGAAGACATTGGAGATTACCAGACAGGAGGAGAAAGGAGAAATCATTGCAGCCGTACCACTAGAAGGACATTCATTAATTGCTGTATCAAAATCAGGTTTTCATAAAAATCATTGCCTTTTACTTTGCATGTTATCAGATCTTTCTTGTATTACATTCAGAAGGTCAATAAAGGATTCGCCATCTTTAGAACTTGTATTTTCTATCAGTAAAGGCATTCTAGCATTTTTATTGAATTTATTTCAAATTTCTAGCAAAATCGCATTTTACCATATTCATGCAAAACCCAAAAATCACAAAAAAACCAAAACTTCAGAAAAACAATCAGAGACAGAAGAAGGGGAAACCTAGGGTTTCTACAACGTATCAAACATTGTTGATCATAAGTTTGGAGCAAGTGCAAGGATCTTCTAATGCCCCTATTCTAAGGAGATCACATCCATATTGAGGGCACCAAAGAGGAGATCACATAGGTAATGAATTCAATCAGGTCATGGACATTTCATTGCTAGGGTTGCAAAATTTCTCACAAGATCACAAAATAACCTAGGCATTAGGAAGGATTAAGGACGAATTCATTTAAGGTCCCAACATCCACAATCACTCATTTCCCAAATAAGATCTAGCCAAGGCTCCAAAGAAGGACTACTAGTCTACTACCCAAATAGCTCTAGGAATGGCCAATCACCACACAAGATTTTTTGAAAGGTCAAAGGAGTTTCAAGCTATTATAAGGTTGCACTAAGTCTACTATACCCAAATCTGAGCATTAGAAGGGCCTTCATAAACACATGCTCAACTATGGGCACCTACTAAGATTTGCAAACAAAAACTTTATTGCTATCTAAACATTCATTCCTCTTGGGAGATAAGCAAATCAAATTGTAAGTTAACACTATCATTATTTGTGTAGATCTATTACCTGAATGCTATGTTATCCCAAAGTTTTGGGACAAGGACGGCAAGGGACAGGCGGATGCATTTTGGGGTCCCCAATTTTTTGGGTCATTTTTTGGGGATGGCAAGGGACAACAAGGGGGGCAACTATATAAAAAATAGGGAAAATTTTAAATATAAGGAAAATTTTAAATATTCACATTATAACATTGATAAAGCATTCATGTATCCATTATAGAACCTTAATACATAGCATTTGTGTTAAATTGAGAGTTCAAGTAAGAGTCAAAGTCAAACAAATTAGCAATCTGCTTACTTTATATTCGTCATACCTGGTAAAATGATGCTTGAAGTTGACAGATATTTTATTATTTTGTCAAACAATTGTTGTAACTTGCTTTGTGTAATTATCATTGGGTGAAATGCAAACAAATTCTGAGATATTCTAGTGGGTATAAAATTGCAATCAAATCAAATCACATTCACATTCAGATTTATACACTTGGTTTTAATGTTTGTCCAAGTTTTCCAAGGCACCCAGCTATAGCTTACTGTGTAGAGAGAGGTGGAAATTATTCGCAAACCTGTAGCTTTATATCAGCAGTCCCAATAATTCTAAGAGCAGTACCAGTTCAAGTTTCAAATCGAATTCCTATTGGTTAACCAATAGATCCATACAACTTAAGGGTGGATTTGTTGAATACAAAGGGACTAATATTGTTGTACCAGAAGTTTACTACCATAGAAACCTTCAATTTAGTTTGGGATCAAAATATTATAGCTGTTACAACACTACAAACTGCTACATATAGGTTCTTAGTATATTTTCAGCCTATATTACTCTAGATGTAAACCACTGATTGTTATTGTAAGTTTATTTTAATGCTATATCCTCCAAATATAGAGCTCCACAAGTGATTGATTTGTTATTTTAGAGAGATGTTTAGACCACATGGACTGCTTAGAAACATTGGGAGTGACAAGGGCAACAGGTTCATTATTTTGTTTTGGCAAGAACTTTTTCACTCAATGAGCACTGAGTTGACTCCACGTACTAGCTATCACCCTCAAACGGATAGACAAATGGAGATTGTGAACAAATGGATCGAAAGATATCTCAGGAACTATGTTACAAAACAAAACAAACATGTATTTAGTGGCTTCATCTTAGAGAGTATTGCTACAACTCCACACATCATATGTCTATAGGTATGATTCCCTTCAAAGCACTATTGGATATAATCATAGTTGCCAAGAGATTGGTACTGGTACTGGTATAGGAGACTGGCATCGGTACCGGTATGGCTTTTTTTTGAAAATAGGAGACAAGGGTACTTGGAGACGCAAATAGGAGATGAGGGTACTTGGAGATGCCATTTTTTTACTATAAATAGAAAATAAAAAGATAAAAAATTAACAATTTATAGAAAATTTGAAAATATGATGACATTGAACTTTCAAAACATTATGCTCTTAGTATTACTATGACGGCTCTGCTCTGCTATGACAACTCCCGTGTTAGCTGCTTTTTGAATTTTTGGCACTATTTTGATTTGACTGATTCATGGGTGGCTTGGGGGGGGTAGGGTCGGGAAGGCTCCCCTTTCCTAGCGCTGTGCCTGCAGTGGCAGTGGCCAGTCTAGCTGCTCCCAATATGACATCCCCTCCTTGTACTTCAGTCCTTCCCCTGGGGAAAAGATGGAGGGAATCTCTAGGAAGTCGCCCATTTCTCCGACTTTTTGGCTGAATTCCTTTTTCTCATAGGAAGCTTCGGCTTTCTACGTGGACAAACTAGTGGGGTCTGACTCGCCAACCTCATCTAAAAGACTAGTGGAATTTGCCTCTTGCTCGGTGACTGGCTGGGAAGTAGATGTCCCTAAGGTTCTGATGCTGAAGGCGATGGATAACCTCAAAATGGCACTTGTTGGAAAGTTTTGGCATTTAAGCCAAATATTGAACTAGTTTGTCAGTGGGTGGCTTCCACCTGGAACCTAAAAGGCAACGTTAGCATAAATGCTATGCCCAGAGGTATTTTTCTGTTTTCATTTGTGGTTTACGAAGATATGCTGAAGGTTTTAACTAGTGGTCCATGGGCTTTTGACCTGGGATTTAAAAATTTTCTTTACCTATGCAAATGGAAACTAGGTTTTGACCTGTCGGCTGATTTGGGGGCCTCTGCTCCAACATGGGTTCGCCTTTCGGGGCTCCCTCTGGAGTTTTGGGAGAAGGGAATCTTTAAAGGCATAGCTAAATCCTTTGGGAGCCTCCTAGCCATAGATAAGATAACTCATGAGAGATTGAGATTGGTGTATGCTCGAATATGTGTTAATGTGGCAATAAATACGGTCCTCCCCTCCTCAATACTGCTTAAGTCAAAGTTCGGTAACTAGACTCAACCCCTTGAGTACGAAAATGCCTGCCTCTTTTGCCAGCAGTGTAAGAGGTTTGACCATCTAATCTATTCTTGTGGGATTTCTGGTGAGGGTTCCAAAGCTAAAGGAAAATTTTCAGAAGAGGACAACTCGTCTAAGGTTATGGCTTTTGGTGTGCAGCCTTCTACTACATCCTAGAAGGTGTTTGTTCCCCTTCTAAAGGTTAATCAAGATCTAGAAATGAAGTCTGTGTTTGATCCTCACGTTGAAGTTAATGAGTCGGGGTGCCTGAACCTGAATGTGGCTACCCCTGCTTCTTCCCATCCTACTCTGGGTTTTCCTACTTTGGAGGAAATGGGAAGGGAAGATATAATTCAAGAGAAGGTCCAAGTTGAGGATCCCCTGTTGGTGAAGAATGTGCCGGTTCTAAACATGAAGGAGCAAACTCATGTTGCAGATGAATTCTTGGAAGAGGGAGAGTATGTTCTAGATGATACAACTCTGTCTCTGGAGGAAATGAATACTGTATCTCAATTTGGAGCAAAAAATCTGAGCAATTCATTGGCTCTTCTTGGCTTCCCTCAAGGGTCTACTGATAAGGAGGATGAGGAGGGATGGTCTCAAGCTACAACAAAAGCCAAAAAGAAAAAGAAATCGGATGTTGGAGGGGGTAATAAGGTGGGAAGACCCTCCCAAAAGGAATCAAGAACTAAGGATATTGTGAGGGATGTGGTAGCTGGAAAACAAAGAACCTTGGACTTGATCGCAGGATCAAAGCCCAAGAAGAAGTAGCCTAAGTGCTAGGTTAGGATGGAGGTGGGGGTGATCTTGTTTCTTTCAATGAAGTACATCTCCTGGAACATAAGGGGCCTTAATAGCCTGTATAAACAGTTTTTGGTAAAATCTTGCATTCTTGATAATAAAGTGGATGTTCTCCTATTACAGGAAACGAAGATGAAGAAAGAGACCTTTGAGAAAGCTATTGTAAGTATCTGGTTAGGAGCAAATTACTTTGTTAGTGAGGTGGAAGGTGCTTCAGGTGGTATTGCAACCCTTTGGAATCCCTCTAAATTGAAAAGTTCCTTGTGTTCTACGTGTAAGAACAGTCTTGTGATTACTCTGGAAGACATTGCTTCTCAGGAGAAATGGAATCTCTTAAATATTTATGCTCTGAATTCAAGCAGGGACAGAGTTTTGTTGTGGGTACAGCTAAGTGAAGCTATTTTTGATAGGAAAGATGATCACTGGATGCTTGGAGGGGATTTTAATTCTCCTCTCCTACCTTTAGAAAAATCTGGAGGGTCGGATGATTTTTCAGATAGCATGATGGAGTTGGTTGAGTTCTTCAATTTGGCAGATCTAATTGATACCCCCCTCCAAGGACTAAGTATACCTGGTCTAATAGAAGGAACGAAAGTCATCTAATCCAAGTTAAACTGGATAGGTTCTTGATCTCTGCTAACTAGGATATTTCCCAATTCCTTTCTCTTTCTGATCTCCCTAGGTCAGAATCTAATCATAATGCTTTGGTGCTGAAAAGAAATTTGCACCACAATAACGGACCTTTCCCTTTCAGATTTGAAGTTATGTGGGGTCTCCACCCGGATTTTGCTGCTTTGGTTAAATCTTGGTGGGAGGAACCCATAATAGGTACTCCAATGTACTGTTTGGTGGGAAAAATTCAACTCCTTAAAGCCTCCCTTCAGAATATTCCGGTTTATTACCTATCTTTGTTCAAAATGCCAGCCCATATTGGGGAGAAGATTGAACAGATTCAGCATAAATTTTTGTGGTCAGGAACAGAAGAAAAAAATAGACTATCCCTAGTCAGCTAGGAAAAAGTGTGTATGCCTAAAAGAAGTGGGAGTTTGGGGTTAAGAAGAATTTCCATGCTAAACAAATCATTAACGGCCAAAATTGGATGGAATCTTCCGGAGGGCTCCAAAGACTAGTTAAAAAATTTCTAAGCTAAGTGCTTAAGGAACAGGAATACTGGCTGTTTACTCTCACAATCGGATCTACCTACTGGTTCTGCCTTATGGAACCATCTTGTGAGATTGAGGAATGTGCTGAAGATGGGGGCAAGGAAGAGAATAGGGAATGGGAATAATACTGATTTTTGGAAGGATCCTTGGATAGAGAATTCCACTTTGTCCGCCTTTGAAGAAATGAATCCTCTCAAGCTTAGCTTAAACGGGATTTGTGGCAAAAGGATGTTTGATTATATAAACTGGGACATGGAGGAACCTAAATGGAAGGAGTTCAACACATTATTAAGGAGGAACAATCTAAGAGGTCAAAGACAGGTGAATTGGGATCCAATCCTCATGAATTTGCATAATTTGATAGGGGAGGCTAAGTGGTTCAATAGAGAAAGGGAAGATGAGTGGCTCTAGAAAAGCAACTCTTCTAGCTGTTTCTTTATTAAAAAGACCTATGAAGACTTGGTGAGAACCTAGGTTGTTGTTCTTGACCACTTCTGGGATAGGGTGTGGCTAAGAAAATCTTGTTCCCAAAATTAATTGTTTTTGGTGGACTGCTACTCATGGCAAAATTCTCACTATTGACAATCTAGTTAAGAGAGGCTTCCAGCCAGTAAACAGGTGTTTGCTCTATAAACAGGAAGAGGAGTCGATAATTCATATTTTTTTTCAATGTCAATATGCAAGGGAAGTATGGTCTTGCTTTTTGTTGTTCTCCTCTAATTGGGTGTTTCCCAATTCAATGAAGCTTTTTATTGAAGGTTGGTCAAATTGCCCATTCTCACATAATGTTATTGTGGACCTTTGGAATCAAGTTCCTCCATTTGTTACCTAGGGATTGCAAAAGGAGAGGAATAATAAAATATTCAGAGATGTGGAGAGAAGCAACTGGGAGGTCAATCAAATTATTAAAACCCAAATTAAGGAAAACATCGAAGCAGGAAGATACAACTTCTCCAATACCAGGCCTAATTACAAAGAAATGAGGATAAAACAGAATTGGGGAATAAGGAAGAATTTAACCAAACTCAATTGGTCAAAGATGCTTAACAGAATGGGTACTGTTTGGAGTCCTGCGCTACAAGATTGGGTTAAGTGTAACTTTGATGGGTGCTCAAAAGGCAACCTGGGACAAGCTGGTGCAGGGGATCTGGTAAGAAATCATAAAGGTGACTATATTGTGGGTTTTGGAGTGAATTTGGGTGTCTGCTCTAGCAATAAAGCCGAAGCAATGGCCGCTCTTGGAGGTTTCAAATTTCTAAAGGAGTTGGGGCACAAAAATTTCATCATCGAAGAGGATTCTAAGCTAATTGTGAACATCCTAAATGAAGAAGCTACACCTCCATGGCAATTAAAAAATATAATAGATAGATGCAAAGTCATTAAAAAAAAATTAACATCTATTGGGTACAACATGTGTATAGAGAAGGAAACAAAGCAGTCGATTGTACTGCCAATGTGGCACTGAGCTGCAGGGGATGGACATGTTGGACCAATGGCAACATGTCAACATCTTTAAGAGACGTGATCCTTAATAAAAGATTTGAAAATGAATATCACATGCAAATTTGATTGGTTAGTTGTTAGCAGATTTAATGAGTACCAAGTGGTGTTGTTTAGCTTTCTATGTAATGATGGTATTTGGAGTACGGGGTGGTATAGGAGGATCTTGGACGGAGATAATCTTAATAATTCCCCTTTAAAGATGGTGTTCAAAAATTACATGAAGTTATTGAATTTGCTAAAGGTTGTCATCTGCATGCATGTCGAAAAGCCTTGTGTCAGCAATCCCCATATTTCTATAGTGGGGAAAAGAATGAATTTTAATAAAGATTTAAATGCTTGCAAGAATAATGATGAGTTTTGGGTTCCGGGAAATGTGAAGTTGGCTTTCTTAATAAGAAACTTCTCAATTTTTCATTCTATATTGGCTCTGAGTATTATTTGGCGTTTGAGTGCTGGTTACATTTAGGGAAGGAAGCAGAGTGTGTGGGGGATTATGAAGAAAAGTCTGACGCAGCAAAAGAACTTGCAAAGGAGTAAAATGGGTGGACCAAGGAAAAGAACAAAGCCGCCCAATTGCCAAGCCCTCAAATAGAATGTGGACCTATGGAGGATGTTTGAGAATGCGGGTATGGTCCCGTTCTTCCAATCTTTGAAAGGATACAATGAGAACTTAACGGCAAAATTCACCAACTCCTAGAGGAAGGGCAGTGTCTCTATTGGCACAGTGAAGTTCGAGGTCACCACTCGTTTCATTGTTGAAGCTACAGGCTTGCAGAATAATGGGCTAAAAGTTGCTAAGAAAAGTGGAGCGAACTACCAAAGGTTTGTTGATAAATTCCTTCATGAAGAGGAAAATCTCAAGAGATTCCAAAACGGGTATGCCAGACTTGAACTCCCTCCTCCTTTTGCATTAGTAAGCCTATTTGTAATGTGTTATTTTACATTTGAGGATAGGTTTATGTCGGTACATGTGTACCCCTTCCCTCTGTTAAACCATATTAGGCATGGGGAGCGTATCAATTTGCCATTTTACTTGTCTTCCCTGCAGCTTAACATTGAAAAAGGAGCTAGCCCTCCCCTCCACCAGGGTCTTATGCTTACCTTGTACAAATATGCCCTGGCCCTAAATCCTCATGGCAATCCTTTAAATGCTAGAAATGTGAACCCTGACCAGTTTGAAGAAGAGAATGTGGAACAGTCGGAGGAGGAAAACCCTAATGTTGATGAACTCCCAGTTGATGAACAAATTCCCCGCCACCCTCCTACAATTACTGCTAGGCGTGTGCTAATCCCTGCTAAAAGTAACTCCCCTGTGGCTAATGTGTCAAACCCCTCAACTCCCACGTCACAGAAGAGTGAGGAAATAAGAATCATTGAATTAGAGCTCATAAGAGCAACACCTGAAAAAAGGAAACACTCCCCTCTTCTGTTGGAACCCCCGAAAGCTAAGAAACCCAGAAGAGATATTAATCCTAGAGATGTAATAAATATCACTGAGGAAGGGAACCAAATGGAAGAGGCTAAGGAAATTTTACAAGGGCAAGGGAGTGGAGGTAGTGGGGGGAGGTGGTCGGCATGACTGGCTAAGGCAACCTCGAAGGAGAAAAAAGGAAAACAGAAAATGTTTGTAAATGAGGAGGACCTAGGGTATGAAGATTTTGAAGCCCAGGAAGAAGACTTTGAAGACCTGGATTTTGAGGACACTGCCTATGAGATGGGGGAGGATGGTTTGGAGGATAAAGAGGAGGAAGGAGGAGCAAGTGGAGCCTTCTGAGGATAAGATTGAGGTTGGGAGTGTGCAGGATGTTGGGGTCTCAAGAATGGGAAACAAATCTGAGGATCTTAGTAATGAGTTTTTAAAAAGCAAACTAATTTTTTTCCAGGTATAGTTGGAAGACATGGAGAAGGCTTTAGTTACTCTCATGAATGATACCTTGAAGATGTTGGACGAGACAGAGGGCCCTGACTGGTGCAAATACATTACCCTCATGGGAGAGTATGGGGACCTGTTAAAGAAAGCCAGGTAATGGCTTGTTGTTGCTGCTCTGCTGTTTTTGATGAGTTTTTTGTCTTTTTATAATATATGGGACTGTTGTGTTAATTTCTATAGGTTATGGTGGAATACCACCTAGGATACTGTCAACTTAATTAATGGTCTTCGTAGATCGAAGTATGTTGGTAAAAACCATAGTTTACATACTCTCCAATTACTCTCCAAGTAGCCAAATAATCTCCAAAAAATTTGCATGCCGAGTAATTTCTGCTTTTACTCACGAGCAATATGCAAATGGATTTTCTCTCGTCAAATTATCAAGTAATTGCCAGTAGCTCACAAAAAACCCACAAACTTGGCATGTTTGTGTGTGTATAAATATGTCTATGTGTGTATATGCATACAAACTTGGCATCCTGTGTATGGTTATAAATAAGTATGTGTGCACAGTGCAGTCCTGAGTATACACTTACATAAATATCCACACACATTTGCCGAGTATTTGTTGAGTATTTGCCGAGTTTTTCCCAAGTCAAAATTTTTGGGCTTACCGATTACTCTCCAATTCCGAGGATGTAAACTATGGTAAAAACTATTGATGTTTTAGCTGCGAGAGATATCCTTCTCTCAAAATCGAAATAATAAATGATGTATAAATATTATTTTAAAGGCCGACCCAAGATGAAAAGTCGCCTTGGTTCTTGAATGAGGCCGACCATTGTGAAGAGTCGCTTGTGAAGAGGCACCTTACTTTGTATATATGGAAGGAGATGCTCATTCATTTGATCATCGATTTTTATTCTCAAGAGACATTCGCACTTTTCAAGGAGTTTGTACATCTACAACAAATCATATTATTACATAAAGTAAATCAACATTAAGGAGAGATCATTTAATTGTGTATTTGCATCTAAGTGAGGTGCGATTCTTTATTGCATCATATCGGCCTTGTGTGTGGCCAAATTGTAAGCAAATTTCTGCTCCTTTAAATTCAATACATAAGAGAGATATTTTGGCTGGGTTTTTCTCCCTCGAGGAGGGTTTTCCCAGGATAAATTATGTGTTCCTTGTTCACTGTGTTGAATTTTCTGTTAATTTGCATTTCTGATTAAAACAACAAAAACTTAATGTTTTTGATTGATAATGGTTGGACAATGGTTACTATTTTAAGTATTGGCCTGCGTGCTAAAACTAATGTTGTTTATTGGTTGGTTGGTGGTGTTGTTTCCCACCTCTCTACTTCTTTTTGGTCTGTTATTGTAACCTAAGATCAGGGCCCTTCCCTGCTTATCTAATCAAAAACATTATGCTCTTAGACGTGTGAAAATAATTTAATTGCTCTTAGACACATTAAATACATTATGCTTTAATTTTTAAAATTTCAAATGCTTAAACTTTAAAGTTTTTTTAGGTATTTTAGCAGGAGACATTGTTTTCAGCAACGAGAGACGGCAGGGTACTCGGGAAACTTCGGCGGAAGTCTCCAGCCTCTTGGAGGCATCTCTAAAGACGGTACCGATACAGGAGACGCGTCTCCGTCTCCGAGATGTGTCTCAGAGGGGGGGAGATGCGTTTCCCGACAACTACAGATATAATACATTTATCTTTGGTGGATTTGATTATTTCGAATAGAAAAATTCCAAGAGCTAGGGATTTGGATCAACAAAGTCTTAGACATTTTGAATGCACTCAAGGAGGACCTACAATAGGCCCAAAATCAACAAAAGATGTATGCTAATCACCACCATTGGGAGAGGACTTTCGAGGTGGGAAACATGGTGTTTTTTAGATTACAACACTACAGACAATCTTCACTCAAGATTAGTGGAACTCAAAAGCTTAAAAGAGTGCCCGAACAACATATTACTCCCATTTTGGAACTATCACCACTTGATGATAGAGGTAAATTGATTTTGGAGTTTGAAGCCATCATTGACATGAGATAGAGGAGGCTAAGGAACAGGGTCATCATGGAGTACCAAGTGTGTTGGAAGAATCTTCCACTCGAAGATTCTACATGGGAAGGACTGGAGATTTTTTATCAACCAAATCTGAAATTGCTTGAGGTCAAGCAATTTGAGGGAGGACTATCATGTCCCCTTTCTCCAGACACATTTGATACTATTAATATTATTAATAAAAAGTGTTTGTCAACACTAATTAATACAATAACTAAAAATAAAATAAAATATGAATATAAGTGTAATGTGCCTGACCTGCTCACACCAAATAGTAGTAAACGGGAAGACAACAATTGCTACTCTCCACACTGTTACAATGCACCAGAACATTTATTCTCAGATCTGATTAAACAGAATTTACCAATCACGCTGCAAATGATTATGCAAGGAAATACACTGGGATCAATGCAGCAACCAAATACAGAGACATATAACAATGGGCTGAGAAATCATAACATTGTTACACAATGAGATTTAGTACACAGCTAAACAACTGCTCTTAGATCTGAAGGTACCCACGCACAGATTTATTATTGCAATCGATTTAGGCCATAGTATCTACACCCCGAATGTTATAACAATCCCACATCAATAGACTCGCAATCAATCCAAACAGTAATTAGTTCTCTAATATCGTAGTATCAATCTCAGTTCATAAGTGGAACAATGAGTTATGCATCAATTGATAACAAGAGCAAACAGAGATTATACTCAATCAACTATAAAGGAATCATACCTGGAAACAGTGTCTCGCGAAGGCCAATTACAATGATATATTTTGGTCAAATGCATTGTAATCGATAACACCCCGGTATATAGAGTAGGGGAGTCTTGAACATGTGGGCTCAAATCCAAGAGGAACACTGTTGCTATGATGGTCCTTCAGTCAATGAATCAAGGAGTCCCAGTGTGATGACATAATGCAACCACCTAGGCTATGAGTATAATCATAGAACCCCCGGGATTGATGAGATCCACCTGAGCAAAATGTTTTGTGGCCTAATATACCCCCACGTGATGAAATTGTCTCTTCCCGTGTCCAAGTATGATTTATCCGATTGTTGTAAGCTCGTTGAAATGGTGCAAATAACCTGAGGACAGCCAGAGCCGAAGGCTCGGCGTGATCAGCTAAATATGGTGCTACTCCCTTATCACTTGAGCAACAACATCTGTTAGAAATTAGAATGAATGTGAACTAAATAATTACACGAATCCACCAGGAGTAGATAGTCATCTCACTTGGGCGTGGATTACATAGAGGGCTACATCACTGTAAATCCTTTCGAGATTCAACTCCAAATTCATGTTGATAACCTAGGAAAAGGAATTCATATGAATAGGCAATGATGGCTTCAACCCAAGGAGGTCGGCCAGATCTCACTTTTTGCCACCCATGTTTGAAAATAGGACCTCATCCAAAAACGGGGACATGACAGTCCTCTGATCCCAGGAATTGCTTGCCCACAAGCAATTGCGAGCTCATGTCCATGAATGTCGTGGAATCCCACAAGTGATGACTGACATGGTCTTCAAAACTCGATCTTCCGCTGCTCAACTCTGATGTAATTGTCAACAGGCCAATACTTGTGAAGCAACCAATCATGATCCCAAAGAAACAGAGCACCAAACTATCAATACCTGGATCCCAATTCATCCCATATCACGATCAGTAGACACGAAGGAGAGGATGTATCTCCAAGGGCCATCAACTCCAATCGACTTCAGGACTCCGAGAGATCTCCCATGGATGTGCAAGGGAAGAGGGCTTCTTACTATCGTCCTCACGAGCAAGATTGAGGAAGATCCAAAGACTATTGTTCCAAATCAAAAAATCAGGGCAGCTATCATGCCTTTCCTTAGTGCCTTCAAACACCTCCAACTTATCCTTCCTCATTGCTTCATGCTTAAGTGCAATGTCCCCCTCAAACACCATCAACTCTCCTAGACCCCTCATGTGTAAATCAGAAATTTCCTTCTCGGGATTACAAATTAGCCTATCAACGAACTCATCAATCTTGGAGCAAAGGAATTCAAATGTTTCTTGATCAACCTCTATGAAGTTTACTTCTCTTATTTCAGTTATAACCTTCATCATCCCAATGTCATTAGTGCTTTCATGATAAATTTGCAATTTTTCCTCATGAGGGTCAATTTCAAACGCATTGTCCTTCATAACATCATCACATGGTTCATTTATTTCCATACCTAAAGCTTGGTTGGCTACGTCTTGGATATCACTCGAAATTAGTGACATCTCTTCCTTTATCTCTGGCTCTTCATATGCAACAAATGGAGTCTTTTTCACATTCCCTTCATCAAATTTTTGTTGGTCCATAAAATCATTAGGAATCAACAAGTAATCTTCATCTTCAACTTCCTTATAGGGTTCATCTTCTTGTTATGTGATGTCTTGTAATTCATCTTCCTAATCCTCTATTATGGCTTCACTCTTGACCTTTGCTTGTGATTTGACGTCTATTATATCCGTTATTGTCTCGAGTCTCATCATTCTTCTCCTTCATTCGTTTCTTGTTTTCAGATCATACTATTCTATGAAGGTCATGTCTCTTCGCATGGCAGCACTGAAGGCATTGTATTCAACATGGAGTCTTGTCATTTCATTAGTCCCTTCCTTTTTCCAAAATTTGGTTCTAAAAGTTGATGGACTTGGGTTGATTGAGCCACCAGGACCACTCCCTCCATTTCCAACATTCAGTTGTGTTGTGACCTTTTCACACATCGCCCCATTCAAGATGGGGACCCCCTAATTTTTGCTCCATTCTGGTCTTTTGGCTTGGGTTTTCTTCTCTCTCTCCCGCTCTGTCTCTTTTCTGATGTCCACCTTTCAAGGGGTTGCGCCTGTCAGTGAGTTTAAATGTGAAACTGACCAAGTCTGAGAATTACGGTTTTATCTTTTCTGGTCAGTCCAAGGTCGAATAAAGTCGATAAATTGAAAATTAAGACTAACATTGTTGTCAGCATGCTTCCAGCAGGCTTCCAGTAAAATTTCATCAAGATCCGAGGTACTTACTAATTTTTAGTAAGTGTGAAATTCGGGACAATTCGTCAGCATTTTTGAAATTCAGATGGTCACACTGCATTCAAAGTATATCAGACTATTTGTATGCAAAATTTGAGCTGAAACAGACAACTTACTATTTTTAGCAATCCAGCTTCCGAGACAAATTTCAGGGTTCAGACGCAGAGTTTTTCTTTGCATGTCGGCATATTCCTTCTGGGTTTTTCAAGACCTTCGCAACGATATAACATGCAAAATGAGACGACCACTTTCAGAATTCAGCCTTCTGAGGCTATTTTTAGGGTTTGCATGTCAGGGTTTCTTTTGCATGTCGGATGATTCTTGATGGGTTTTTCAAGAGCTTCGCGATGGTGTGACATGCAAATGGAGATACTCACTCAGTAAGGAACTTACTATTTTTAGCAGGTGTGTCTCAGCAGCCGCTTCCCAGCAGTTCAGAATCATGTGCTGATCGCAGTACCGCAGAAACGAAGAGAAACAGAGTTCATTTGATGTGCATGCAGAGCAAATTAGGGTTTCCAGCTTCGGGACCCAAAAAGAGGAGTAAAAAGTCAGAATTTTCGAAAACCGGTGTAAACCACCGCGATCAGCATCCTTCAGGCTATCTGCTGGTGAAATTTCGAGTCAAACGAAGCACTTACTATTTATAGTAAGTCAATTTGGAAACTGGCTAAAAATAGTAAATTGAGTGCATGCGTCAGTATCGACAAACAGGCCACGTGGTGAGGAGCACCTCATTCAAATTTCAAGTCAATCGGAGCAGTGGAGCTATCAGAAACAAGAGGTTACTATTTTTAGTAAACTACCTCCGGAAATGGGCTAAAAATAGCAGGGTAACTAAAAATGGCAGTGTCAACAAGTTGATGAAGTTATAAGGATGCAGTGTGCGAAATTTCAAGTCGTTCCAAGCTTCAGAAGTACAAAATTGAGAAGGCTTACTATAAATAGCAGGGCATGTAAGCTGGCGAAAAATGATGAAAAAAGTTCTAAGTCTGGAGCTTCATCCAATGGACATGGCAAAATGCGCCCAGGTGAGTAAGAAGGCAGGAAAATCTTAAAAATGGAGTTCATCCTTTACACAGGCCAAAATGCGTCTAAACTGGAGAGAAAGTCAAAGCAAAGTCAACGCCTTTCATCCCTCAGCCAAGCCTAAATGCGCCTTCAAGATATGCCAAGCACAAAAAATTCTAAGTATGAGTTCATCCTTCACACAGGCCAAAATGCGCCCAAGGCACAAGAGGTCAAAGCAAAGTCAAAGATTTCCATCATGTTGGCATAGCAAAATGCGCCCACCTTGAAGAGGAAAAAGGTTTAAAAAATTTCTAAGTGTAAAAATCCGCCACCCCCTCAAAATGCGCCCATCCTCCGCAGGGGGTGAAATGCGCCCAAGTTGCAAGGAAGTCAAAGCGAGGTCAAAGTTTCTTATCCTCCTCAAGGGCAAAATGCGCCCAAATACATGCATGTAAGGACAAAAAAACGGAAGTTGAAGGGTCACATGAAGACGTTTGAAAAGTTTCATCCTCCACCTACATGAAAATGCGCCAAAGTTAGAAGCAAGTCAATAAGTCAAAGAAACTCGTCCTCCTCCCTCCTAAATGCGCCCAAACAGAGTCAAGTGAAGACAAAAATGTGAAGTTGAAGAGTCATCCAGTGGACATGCCTAAATGCGCCCAAGTTGAGGTGTAAAAAGTGACTAAAAGAGGTAAGTAAGGTAAAAAAATATTGCCAAGGCGTGGTAAAGGTGGTGAATGCTAGGCGCGCTCAAGGTGGTGAAGATGAATATTGGGCGTTATTTTTAAGTTTCCTCCTCAAGAGTGTTAGGCGCCAAGGGTGGTGGGAGTCATAAGGTGTTAGAAAAGTTCTAAGGCGTATAAAGTGTGAAAATAAAATGCTAGGCGCGCTCAAGGTGGTGAAGATGAATATTGGGCGTTATTTTTAAGTTTCCTCCTCAAGAGTGTTAGGCGCCAAGGGTGGTGGGAGTCATAAGGTGTTAGAAAAGTTCTAAGGCATATAAAGTGTGAAAATAAAATGTTGGGCGCCTAAAAGTGTTGGAGAATTTCCTAAGGCGTGATGAAGTGATAGTCCAAGGTGGTGGAAATAAAATGTCAAGTGTTATGCGCCAAGAGTCTGAGGAGAAATATGAAGTGAAGTAACTTGCTAAGTGATAAGAAATTTCAAAGGCAAGGATGAATATAAAATGCGCCTAAGATATTGAGTGATAGAAAAATAAAAAAAATAAAACATTGCCTAGGCGTTAGAATTTTAAATAAAATTGCCTTGCAAGTGCAAAATGGTGAGTGGCAAATCAAGTGTGCCAGGCGTGAATAAAAATTTTCTAAGTCAAGTTGATAAAATTTCCTCCACTAGCAAGTGAAATAAATTTTTCTAAGGCAAATTCTCAGGGTGCAGGATGATTTAAATTTTTCTAAGGCAAAAATATTTTCTCCCCTAGAAAAACGCCTAGAACTCAAGGTGGTGAAATTTTCCGAAGCTCGAGCAAATTTTTCTCAGCAGTGAAGTCAGAATGATAATGCAGGATGAATTCAAGTTCTTCAAATTGGAGCAACACAGATGATCACCGACGAAGAATGGATTTAAATTCGACAAGATAATATTTTCTAAGGTTCAAAATTCAAAAATTAAATGAACCCGTTCGTTGGGTACCCATGGATTGGGCGTTAGAAGAAAATTCTCTTCTGGGTATTGAACGTTCGCAATGATAGATGGATTTCCAAGTCTTCCGCACTTCGCCGACACTTTTTCAGTGAAGAATTTAATCAGTGCTCAAATTGTGAATTTTCTAAGGGAAAATTTAAAATTTTCTAAGGCAAATTTGAATAAAATGTGTTTTCGAATAAATTCCTCTGAATGATGAATTTGAAGTGAGTTGCCTAGATAATTTTGATTGAATTCTTCAAGATGAATTTTCCAGAGGTAATGAAGAGTTAAATTCGAATTCAAGTGACAGAGTTCCGGCTGGTGAACTAAAAAGGTGGATTTAAATTAAATTTTTCAAAATAAATTCAAAGATGCCACAAAGTCAAGTTTCTAGAAGAGCAAGATTCATGACGTCGAGTGACAAGTGTCAGAAATACCAGAGAGGGAAATTCGAATTCTTGAAGTGGAGTAGTGGAAGTTTAATGCACTGGCTAAAATTGGCTCCTTCTAGAATTCGATTTTAAGCTATAAAATGAAGAAGTTTCTCACTTGTTTTCACAGTTGAATTTGCTCTGAGAGTGAAGCATTGCAGTGAGTTGTTGAAGACTGGAGATTAAGTGAGTTCGAATTTTGGCTAAGTCTAGAGTTTGCTGAGGCTGCTGAAGGAGGGACGCCTTGAATTGCTGAGAGGTGCCTTTGCTGAAGTTTAGAAGTGCGCACTTGCTGGTTAAAGAAGCTGTGGCTGAGGTGCAAATTCAATTCATTTGTTGCTGAAAGTTGAAGTTGCCAGTTAAGGAGGGCGCCTTGAGGTGAAGTTGCTGAGAGTTTCAAAGTGCAAATTGATTGATTGCTGATTGCTGCTTACTGATATAAAGTGTGAAAGTTCGAGTTGCTGATTGACATTGATTAAGAGTGCTGAAGGCCGAAGTCTACTTAGAAATCTGTTCTAAGTATTGAAGTTCGAATTTATTGGAAAAGAAGAAGCTGAGATGGCTGAGGCAAGGACGACTGGAAAAGACAATGGTGCCTCCAGACAAGCTGTGATCAAGAAGCTGAGTAAGACGTTCATGCCAGAATCTAAGTTTATTTCAAAGATGGGCAAGCTGACGGACACTAACCTGGGCTCCGTCAACCTGGAGACCTTCAAGAACAGGATGTTCGGAATTGCAAGTCATCGGGCTTCGACCACTTCGCACAACATTGTTCGAAGCGGACTATATGCAGCTACTGGTTTTCCGCCAGCCATTCAGTGCTCAAAGCTGATGATGGAGTGTGCTAATTGCTACGAAAAGGAACACCGGTCGATCATGTCACCAGATGGCCAAGTGCTAGCTAATCTTACTCCGGCAGCCATTGGTGAAGCTTTCGGGATCCCGGTGCACAAGAACATGATTTACAAATCCAGAGAGCGAGCGGAACGGATGTATGCTTCTGCTTTTGAACGATGCATGGAGACAATTAACACCCACTGGATGAGTACTCCCAAGCCTTCTCGAACGAAGTTACCAAAGCAGATCATTGCGGAGGATTTGAAACAAGAATATTGTGATCTTATCATGATGCTAAGCAGGGTTGGAGGTTGCCCACAGTCCTTCATTTTTGAGCCTTGGATGTTTTACTACATCAACCTGGTGCTGGAAGGGAAAGATTATGTCAATTGGGCTGAGATGATCAGCGATAATTTGCATGAGCAGCTCCTAAGCTTGAGGAGAACGAAGACATTTTACATGAGTTCCTATATCATTTATATGTTGGCACGTATGACGAAGTACAGGGGGATATCTTACAAGGAACCTGTTGGTTGTGGCTCTCATCAATTCAAGATCCATGAGGCGTGTCCACAGTTGCACCTGTCGAGCACAACTCACTTCAAGCGTGTCAACGATTCTTTCACCATGTACATCACGAGACTGCTTCAAGAGCGGCTACACCACAGAATCTCGAGGGATGCCCAAGAGCTAATTGAAAGGTATGGGTGCTGCTTCATACAGTTTATGAGATTTTCTTACATTAGGCTGCAAGGTTTTTCCTCGTACCCATATAGGCTGCCTAAGTACCCGACAGATAGAATATTGATGCTAGAGATATCTAGGCAACTGCTTGCCTTTGATAAGATTCAAAAGAAAAAGAAGAAGGGAGGAATAGAATTTCCAGTTGTCATGGGCAACTCAGATGAGGTGTGTCAATCAATACAGGCAACTAGAGAGGCTGAAAGTGAGCTTCAGTTTTATCATTTCTCATACCACACTAGTCGACAGCACTATGACCCGCATCATAACATCAAATGGGTGTTGTCAGAAGAATTCAAACATAAGGCCACCATTGAGGATTATTGGGCTGATGCAGTTGATGAGATTGAGATAAGGAAAAGGATGTTCTCTCGGTTGCCCATTACCTTGATCAGGGAGTGTGAGGTTGTTCCGGTTCCAGACCAGGTGAACGAGGATATGGACGTTGTCCATCCGGATTATGCAGCAGTAAGAGATACTCCCCTTCCACCTCCCAATTGGTCAGAGCCCGAGGTCGCAGATTTAGATACTCTCTCTATCCCAGTCATGACATTTACTAGAGCATGGGTTGATCGGCATGTGAGCAGATTGAAGAGTAGGTCAATTGCCTTGACTTACAACATGATGGGAGATCACAGGACGCCCACCACTGGCAGGAAGAAACAGATTACACGAGGTCCAGAGCCCAAAAAGAAGGAGATAGTTTGACAGGGGCCTACTCAGCCAGAGCCTCCACGAGTCACAGTTGCATCACCATTGGAGACACGCTCTCCAAGTATACAGGAGGTCTCTTTATTTGCTGATCAGAGGATTGCATTGAATCAAGTGCAGGTAGTACAGGATAATATTCAACCTCCACGGAGAGAGTCAGTTGGCCAGAGCATCAACGCACCTGATAGGGTTGATCAGCAGGATGATGAGGGGACTATTACTGACCCTCAGTTTCAGCAGGAGTTAGAGACGGCCATGAACGATGATGATGATATAGTGTCAGGGGACACTCAACCACTTGAGGACAATGAGCCTCGCCAGAATGATGAAGAAGTTGAGCAGGTTAGAGAGGTAGAGGCACAGGAGCAGCAGCCCTTTGATATACAATATGAGGTGCCTGATTGGCTTAAGGATAGAATGAGAAGAAGCCCCAGTGAGGAGCTTGATCCAGCAGTTGAGATGGAAAAATTTTTGAACAGGATCAACGCACCTCCACAGAAGAAGAAAGCAAGAAAATTTTCGAAGATATCCACTGAAGAGGATGGTTCCCGTACTCTTCACGTTGCTGTGCCACAAGTTGATTGTGACCGAAATGAAGCAGTGCCTGAGAATTATGTAGTCACGACTTTGGATTTGGGACGCCCCACTGGTGCGCAGATTGTAGAGGAGTGTGATAACTCCTACCTCGCCCTCAAAGATAGATTATTCAAGAAGGAAGGAAAATACAAGAGGTTGAAAAGAGAACACAAGGCCTTAATTGGATATGTGCAGCAGTTGTCTCGATCTCGAGGGCAGAATGTTCTAGTAATAGAGCCTCCAGCGGAAATTCCTAGGAAGTCAATCAGTGGCTTGGTAGAATTGGGAAAAATGGCACAGGAAGCAGACAAGTGGGTCATAGGAGTTCGTGCTGAGACAGAAAAGTTTATGGAGGACCTTGCTTTTGCTTTTCAGCAAGCCTCTAGTATTTTGGCACGGATGGAGGCAGTGGATCATGCTTGGGGAGATACTTCCATCTATCGAGTAAAGTTATTCAGCGTCTTGAGGCATTGAGGCATGTGCCATTGTTTGCTGATTGATGGAGGTGTCATTCATGAGAATGACCGATATGATTTCTTTCTGGGTATTCTTCGGCGACCGATTTCTTCTTCACAGCGGGATTTTTAGGATACATAAGGCCATGCTAATATTATTGATGGAGTTCAATACCTTTGAAGCCATTTGCTAGGTATTTAACTGTGATGAAGTTAATTTGATAATTTGAGGGGTTTGTCTGGTGCCTTTCTTTGCATGTTAAGACCTTTGTACGGATGATTTCGAGAATACTTCTACTTTCTCCACCTTGATCCAGAACACGGGACTCCTTGATTGCTTGGAGAAAATCTTGTACGAGGCATGAGCATTCAACAGCTGTTAGAGTTTCGTTAGACTGCATTCTTTCATTTCAGGAAGTTGAGGCTGTGCTTGGCAGATTTGTTGAGTTGGCAGTCAAAGAGAAGGCAAATGGGAATGCACTACTGACGAAGATCTTCTAGAAGACTGAATATGGGCATTTATTACATTTACTATTTTGGGAGTGAGTGGGAATCTTTGATTCATTTAATGTACCACTCCCTATTCTGGCAGTTTTTAGGGTTAGGGTTGAGGTGGCACGATTCTAGCCACTCTATTAATTGTAACCCTAGCCGTCTTTTGGGACTTGGCTAGCTATAAAAGGGGGAGTCCCCCTCATTTTTAATTCATTAGGACATGAGATTGGGCATTAGCATTAGAGCTAGAGCTAGAAAGTAGAGCATAGTAGAGCATTGTAGACATTTTGTTAGTGTGGAAGAGAAAGAAAGTTTTCCCTTTGAAAACTTTTGAGGAGATTGTTGTGTAACACTTTTCATGATAATTGATCTTTTCATTGATGGTGGAATTCGTCTTGTCATGAATAGCTAGCAAGGTCTCTTCTTCCTTTCGAATCCAAGTAGCTTAATTTTTCATGCAAGTAGTTTACTTTGATGTGTGGCGTTTTATTGAAGTAGCTTCACTTTATTCCATACCACTAGCGGCTTGTCGATGATAAGTTCGCCTTGCGTGGTCGACTAGAAATCATCTTGAGTTTAACTTCAATTGTGATTTATATGCTTATGTGCGTCGTTGTGATGGTGTATGCATGTTGAATCATAATTTGAACATCTTTGTTATCCCTTTGAAGATTGCACCGATTTTACTGAGGCTGTCTAACGTGAGGCTAGGTGAAATCTGGTTGAAGTCTATTGAAACAAAGCCCCACATATCTTGCATTTAGAGTAGAATATAATTTCGTTAGGCCCTAAACTCTTTTACTTTCCGCACATTTCTGATTAGTTTTAGGAAAACAAGCTACATTGCCAAATCACAAGCACAAAATCCCCTTCAAATCACCCACCTATTGCTAACTGCAAGAAGTCTGAACAATTGCGTAAGTCCCCTCGTGAGAACACAGCAACTCACATCAACCAACTGAGGGTATTCTAAGTATTCGGAACCTTGGAGTTGAACGTGCGAACTTTCTTGCAATCTTAGTGCACGGAATACTTTGATCAAGAGAGAACGGAGTAGCCTTCAAACTATTTTGTTCTGCTGTTTGGTACGGTCATAAAAACCACATCAACAAGTTGTTGGCTCAATCCTTTTAGGAGTTGGGCCATTTTCATCATGGTGTCCTTCATGTTGGACTGAAACTCCCAGCTCTCCCTGATGAATTCCTTTCTGTCAACCATGGCACGTCACTCAAGCTGGCAGGATGCCAGGCTCTAATACCACTGTAAGGCCCAACCACTACACCAAAAGACCGGCCTCTCATGGGGCACATCTCCCAACAAACCACTGGAGCATCTAAGGGCGAGGGCCACACCCCAATTATGCAAACCTTGAGGCACAAGCCGAAGGTGGGGCCATCCCACTCAACACACGGGAACATTACAATAAGAAAATAAAAATAAAACAATTTCATATTTTTGCGCCCAAGAATAGGACCCATGATTCCTAAACAAGGCAAATATATTTCCAAGTTCAATGGTCATTTGAAGGCATCCAATTTTTCATATTCAAATTGTCATTTGAGTTCAAACAATCGTGCATTTGAGGACGAAACCCCTTGCCTGCTCATACTGAGGTTAAGACAAAAACACTTACCTCATTTTGGCAATTCTATATAGGAATTGCAATTGCACTAATTGGAAATCTTTGTTCAAATTTTCAAGATTTAGCTACCAAAACCACTATATAGGCATTTCGACATTATTTGTTGTTTGAGAACCCAACTGTGGATGTGCCATCATTAAGGGAGCTTCCAACATTATTCATTGCATTGGCTATGAGGAATGTGTTGCACATTGCCACGCTGAGTTGGATTGCAAGAGGCTTATGAGCAAAATGTAATGTCCCTTTCTCTATTCATAATTATCTTATATCTTTATTTTCCATAAGTGATGCATCTCTAAGAGTCACAACCTTTATAAATCATGACTATTTATTTAGCAAACCTTTTTATATCAATTGTTGCTCTAAACTAATTTATATCCTTTTATACACCTGATCACTAACTTTTTATGCAGTTCCATTTCTTCCTTTTCACAAATATATTCGTTGCTCTTCAGCCTATCCCCTTGCTGTCCTCCACTTCTCCTTTTTTATCCCCATTTTTCTTAATCGCTGCCGTCAACACCTCTAGGAATCACTGCAGCCTTTCATAACATGAAATCACTGCATATTAGTTATGGGCACTAGCTTAATGGGATTGCCATATATTTCTTTATTTAATATATATACGTTTGTTTTATTTTATATTAGTTTTTATAAATATATTTTATAATATTTATAAATTTTATTTTATTTTTTTAGGCAAACAGCTACCTTAGAGGGTAACACTCTTTCTATTATATCAAAAGGAGATTACATCACAAAAAGAAATACATCCAACCACTACTATGTCGGTTATAGATTATTACAACTAACTGCACCATCAAGAAGAAAAACTACATGACCACTATACTATATCGCCAAGAACAAAAAGAGACTATGCCGGCCCCAACATCTTAAATGCTCGACAGGACTATAATCATGCCCAGACTAACATTTGTCATCCTACCAACATCCCTTTCCTTCAGCACTTTGTTGTTTTCAGCTACAAGTTCTAAGAAGCCGCTTAAATCCTTGGCCGACACTGCTGACATGAACTTCTCTATCGCTTCGTTCACCTTCGGATCTTCCTTTGTACGAGCAACATCCATTATACCGCACACATACCCCTCTGAGGGCAATATTTATAAATATTATATTATGATAATTGTAACTAAATTGTTAATACTTGTATTTATAATTTTTAATATGTACTTTGTTATTTATTTTATTCGTTTATTTGCATTTCAAATGCTTAGTTATTTTTATACTTTAGTGTTCTACTTTGGGGACATGACAGTCCGCCCTTCCCAAAAATCGCTTGTCCTCAAGCGAAGACAATCTAGAATGCTCCTAAAGTTACCAAGATCCCTAATCAACCTTGTAGATCTATATCGCTCATGTTTTGGGAATGTGATTAGCTTTTGTTGTGATACTCTATAGTTAGTTATGTCTAACTTAATATTGCAATGATATTCTTGGGGAGTATACAGCAAATAAGGCAAATATTATCCTTTAAGGTATGAGGGCAATTTAATTGTCTTGTGTACTGCTTTTTCCCCATATCTCTCAACCACAAACCCAGAAGTCAAGACTTGTTACTTAAGACAAGTTTTCTCTCATTTCATCACCGCCAAGATCCTGGGCAATGATATAACGCTTCATTTCAAAGATCATGATTGTGAATATCAAGATCCCATTCCTTTGTGCAAATCACTTTTGCATTTATGTAAAGGGCCTAGATGTTTGAATGATAATTTCCCTTAGATAAGGTATATTTCGTTTTGTGTAAGCATTCCTCATAAACAAAAAGACTTAGATTTATAGATTTACCCTAATATCCTATTCTTGTCCCATCTTCCAAACAATTGGAGTTTATCACTCATCTTCATATCTTGGGGAATATTGTTTTATTTCACCTGATTAATCTAAACAGTTTTTGAAAGCTGAGAATGATGTTGGGATTTGTCCGTTATAGACCCATAATGTAACTCAGCATGGGTTTGTGTAATATTTTAGTTGTAGTTTGATTTGTATGAATGTAGAGCTACTCAAGGAGAAGAGCTTAGGAGAAGAAGACGCTTGGATGAAATGATCTACTTTAGATATTACACATAGGGGTGAATTTGGTCCACAAGGCAAAGTTCACTAAATCCAATTACAAGGTGGTATGGACTTGATTGCACAAATTACTCTTTGTTAGAACAATTGTGTTGTTGCCTTGGGAAATCTTTTCATATTTTTTTGATTGTTTGATTTCTTCATGAGTGATGATTGCTTGGAGTGATGAATGCTTATTGAATGTTAATGAATTGATCCATTCATTTCCTAAAGGAATTATCATCCTTCATAATTACCCTTGATAACAATACTTTACTTACAACTCGATTGTTAGATTTATTTCCTATTGATGGTTTCTTAACAAGGAGGTGGTTCCCCCTTTTTATAATTTGTTGTTGAGGGAGTCACAATCTTCATGTTTGAAGGGTCACAACTTTTCATATTTTCACACATCTTCACTATCTTTGTGAACCAAATTACTTAAAGTTCTATCCTCAATGGAATCCTTCAAATGAAAGCACGAATCAAATACTCTCCCTTTTATATCACAAATTTAAGGCAACCACACCTTTTCACTTCAATAGTTGCAACTCTTCCTTATGGCATTGGAATACTAATAATAATACAATGTTAGATAAGTTAAATTTGTAAGTGCTTCTCAACTCATGAAGCATTTCGACAGACAAAGTTTTTAACCTAAAATGCAGGGTTCATACCCGCAGGCCCCAAACCCGGTTTGGGTACGCACCCGATTTGGGTTCATCTACGGGTATGTGTTGGGTACGCATAGGGTGCACGCCCAGCACTATGGGTTCACCAGGGTACGCACACCCGTCCACCCGTGTGAACCCGCAGTGTTGGGCACGCACCTTGTGCGCACCCAGCACGAACTCGAGTGAACCCACGGGCCAACTCAAAAAAAGTGGGCCCAAACTTGACTAAAAAACATTTTTTTTTCTCCTAACCCTAAAACGACCCAATATGAAGCCTTCAAACACATACATTTCATTTTTACCTCTCATTTTGCTCTCACCATATTTTCTCTCCATCTTGGCATTTTTAAGGGAGGTGATTGTATTCGAAGGAGATTGATTGTGGAGTGCCAAATAGCGTAACCGGTTGGCTACAAAAAGAGCTAAAGACTTAATGTGTATTCATTCCAATTTGCGTCTTTTGTCACGTAAGGATCCTCAATACAAGCAGGGGGCAGCAAAGCTTTGGGATGTAGCACCCGAGTTTGCTGACTTGAATGCAACCATTCAAGATCTTGCTAGAGTGATAACTTAGTTTTTAACATTTTCATAATTTTTAAGCATAAAATAATCATATACATACATGGAGTGATCTTGTGAGTGCACATCCTGCATGAAGCAATCACATAGATACACGCAATACACGAAGTAGGCGTAAGACATGAGGCATGAAGCATACATATAATACACATGAATACACATAATACAGGAAGCATAAAGCATGCACATGAAGTATATGAAGCACGAAGCATACACATAATACACGTAATACATGAAGTATACACAGGAAGCATGAAGCATACGTGTGAATACACGTAATACACAAGAAGCATGAGGCATACATAGGAATACACATAATACATGAAGTATGCATATAAATACACATAAGTCATGGAGTATACACATCAATTCACATACATCACAAGGTACACTTGTGAATACACATGAGTCGTACGTATACACATGAATACACATAAGTCACATTAATACCCGTAAGCCACGAAGTATGCACATGAATACATGAAGTCACCAAGTATACACATGAATAGATATAAGTCACAAGAATGCACATAAGTCATGAAGTATACACATGCAAGTCAAAAAGTATTCACATGAATACACATAAGTTGCAAAGTATACACTTGAATACACGTAAGTCACAAAGTATACACGTAAATCACAAGGTATACATATGAATAGACAAGTCATAAAGTATACACATGGAAGGCACCCGCCTATAGAAACGCATGATTGGCCTACTTAAGAAAAAAGCTTGAATAGTTAATTCTAATTAGAGTTGGTTTGTACACAGGTTGGCAAAAACATGCTCCGATACCATTATAATGTCCCTTTCTCTATTCATAATCAACTTATATCTTTATTTTCCATGAAGTGATGCATCTCTAAGAGACACAACCTTTATAAAGTCATGACTATTTATTTAGCAAAACCTCTTTATATCAATTGCTGCTCTAAACTAATTCATATCCTTTATACACCTGATCACTGCCTTTTATGCAGTTCCATTTCTTCCTTTTCACAAATATATTCACTGCTCTTCAGTCTATCCCCTTGCTGTCCTCCACTTCTCCTTTTTAATCCCCATTTTTCTTAATCGCTTCCCTCAACACCTCTAGGAATCGCTGCAGCCTTTAATAACATGAAATTGCTGCATATTAGTTATGGGTGCTGGCTTAATTGAATTGCCATATATATATATATATATATATATAAGTTTTTATAAATATATATTTTATAATATTTATAAATATATATTTTATAATATTTATAAATATTATATTATGATAATTGTAACTAAATTGTTAATACTTGTATTTATAATTTTTAATATGTACTTTGTTATTTATTTTATTCGTTAATTTGCATTTCAAATGCTTAGTTATTTTTATACTTTAGTGTTCTACTTCGGGGACATGACACAAAAATCCAAATCAACATAGAAGAGTGGTGGCAATTGGATGTAACTCATTGTGTTGCTCTTAGCAGCAATAACTTAAGACACAACAACAACCAAAACCAAAGGCTTAGACATTCAATCGATTCCCACAAACACTTGAGAAGAAAATCATATTGCATATCAGAGCCAACTCACAGTTACCCCACCCATATTCTAATTGCTGCTACTGAATTCCATCTACTGCAACTAGGATAGGCGAGCAAACAAGTCCAAAGTCACCTTTGCATTGAGTCACGGAAACCATCTGTTGGAGGTATCTAACATAAGAATCAACATCAAAAGAGGAGTCAAGCCATCAACTGAGAGGTCATTCCCAACAATGATCTAAGCCCTAATGCCAATGGTAATTTGTGGTGATCTATGGATACTTTCCCATCAAGGACCAAGTGTTGCACACTATCCTTATATGTAAGCCAAGGCATTACTATTTTGCATGCCAGGGAATTATGAACTTTATACCTTCATTGTAGTGGTGGACAATTCTGTCATGAATTTATAATCTGAGTCAATATATGTAATGCCAAAACAATCCTTGTGGCATGTAACAGCAGAAGTTTGTTAAAAGAATTATAAATGATAGGTTTACAATTCGTAATTGAATGATATTTTTGATCTCTCTTCCGTAAGTGATCATCGTAAATATGGATTGTTTGAACTTGCTAATAACCATTCCAGTTTGTGTATCATTCAGATCGTCAACATATAGTTGTGTATGCATTTGTTTGTCTCAATTGGAACTCACCCACTAATAACAAGGAGATTAAGTAGGGTAAATCACCAGGGACACCACATATTTGGGAGCTAGGATCCCAATCCAAATCTTCCTAGCAATTTTATCATGATTTCCCAACCAGGACAATCAATGTTAAGGATGGTAGGTCTTTTCAAAATCATCATTCCTATCATGGTGTCTTATGGGCACACGTGAAGTGAGATTGATGATTGTTGATGGCAGAGGAGACATTGAAGATACAAGAAGGCAGGGCTAGTCTGGTGTGTCATGTCAAAGCAAAGGAACCTTGAAGGGCTAAGCAGAGTGATTCCAATGGAGCCCAAATTTTTGTTTGATGATAAACAGGAAATGGCATTTAAAATGGCTGCTTTCAAATGCAAAATTGGTCTTTATTTTCATTCTTCAAAATGACTACCAATCGGGATATAAAGTAGGTGTCAGGACCATACTATTTGGAGGCAGATACGAGCACAGTAAATTCCAAAGTGACTTCAACATTTATTTCAAACCTAGGAATTTGTGAAGAACATGGAAGCTATGATGGCATAGAATAGAGCTTTGTCAGAAAAGAATTCAAGGGTGGTTTGGCAATTGATTTAGATTATGCAGTGGCAAATGTCATCTACATTCAGCCTGTCATGGAAGGGGAGTTTCATGGCCTAGTCTTGAGGGCCCCCTTTAGAGAATTCGAGTCCTGGTACATAGTTTTAGTTTGGGTGATAGCAAAGATCCAATCCTTTGTTGTAGAAGGTGGTGTCAAGGATTTCATTAATTTTTCAAATTTTCTGCAATCATTCAGAACCCCTTCTCATCAGGATAGAGAGCAGTCTGAGAGAGCACACAGAGCAATAAAGTTTCTATTGAGGGCAGCTTCCAACACCCCTGCAGCAGCCTGCAGAACCCCTGTAGTAGCTCATTAAACACCTGTAGAAGTCTGTTACACACTTGTAGCGGCCTATGAACACTTGCAGCAGTCCATACAACACCTGAAGCACAGTTAAAAGTGGCCTGCAAGTTATCCTGCAGCATGTGCCTACCTTTAGAACCTTTCGGATCCAAACTACTCAACCAATTATGAATCAATGTTGGAAACCTTTATTTAAACTTGGTCTTTGTCTTGCTCAGATTTCAGACACAACATACACTTCTTCAGGTTTTGACAGGCCTTTGGCAACTTCTCGCAATTTTAGTGGCTTCATCTTTACTAGGTCATTATTTTTCAAATCTTGGTTTAAAAATTGTCGGATCTTTTACACTTGTATCTGAAGTGCTATTTTGAATAACTGACAAAGATAACAAGAAGATCAGAAAAATGTCTGGGCAGATGTATAACAACATCAACACATCAGAAATTTGCAAATGGGGGCTCAAAACATAGTAGTGCCAATAGAAAACAAGCCAAGATATGTCAACACAAAGCAAAAGTAAACTAATGGCAACTTGAAAAATGGCCACTCTGATACAGTTTAGTGTCTTAGGTTTAATAGGAGACAATAATATGTGGAAGTAATCTTCGTTCTCATATCATTAGAATCCAAATCCATTTTTGTTCATGCAGACAAAAGAGTTTTGTCAAGCAAAATAAGGTATGAATAAAAAAAAACCACTTGAAACTTTGTCAACCTATACAGATAAATAAAAGTTCTGGTTTAAATTTTACAGAATAGAACATGTTTACTCACAGGAATAGATTCAACGTACTAACAGAGTAAACGAAAATATCATATACAGAACATGTACAGGAAGCATTCACATAAGAGTAATGTGCACAAAATAGTACTTCATTTATTAATGCGATAGAACTAGAGTACAATCATCTGTACTATGTCAACATATGTCGTGTATAGCATAACATCAGAATATAACATAATGAAGCATAATGTCATCTCATAATGTCCCAACTACAATGAACCAAAGTATATGTAGTCACTGGCGGTGGTTGAGAACACCAACCGTTGTGACTCCCCATTACAACTAATCCAACTAGTCGGGGACTTAATTTCCCAAAATAACATGTAATATAAAGTATATAAAATATTTGCTGCCTATACTACAGAACATTTCTACTGCTGAGCTAAAGAAAAATATACCCTCTCTAGAAATTCTCCACTAATCGCTACTCAATACCTAGCTTGAATAAATGGGAGTAAAATAATCTTAAAATACTAAATACAAACTGTTTTTCTATTTGTTTGCTAAGAACTGAATATTATAGAAGTATATAAACATAGATCAAAATAACTACAATGAAATTAGAGTAGGTGATAAGAGGTGGAATATTGCCATGGACAAATCACAAAATATTATTTCAGTCAATGAAAAGACTTGCAACACAGGACTGTGCTAACTACTGAAATGGTAGAAGCTATGCCTTCTATGAGCAATATACAACAATGGACACATGCCAAGACTTAAACAAGGTCATAAAATTTATGAACTCAGACCAATAATCTCAAAAAGTAATCTTAGAAGGCAACAACATAATAGTCCCTTCCCAACACACGACTCATCTCCACAACTACAAAGGATAAGTTTCATTCTCTACAAGCTACAGAAACAAATACCTACCAATAGAAAACTAGTGTCTTAAAAAAAATTTACTGTTGTGAGTAAATACATTAATAAATGCACACCTCTAAAACTGGGTTCAATGTTAACTCTGGCTGTAGTATCTCCTCTCTTCCAGGTGGTGCCAAGTCAAACATTCTTACAAGATTATCTGCTGCCTCTTGCTGGGAGTCCTTAGGTTGCTGGGATTGAGGAAAATCATTGAAAGAAGCAAATGGAAATTCTCTGACGTCCTCGGCAAAAGGGATTATATTCAAATAAAACGAATCTGCCTAGAGAAAGCAAAAAGATTCGAGTTAATATCCTTTATTCATCTGATGAAAGCACCACTGCTATGAATAAAAAGCCGTTTCCATCAATGTACCATGGATTAAAATTTGAAAGTTAAAGCCAAAGAAATTATGGGCACTCCCTTGTATAAATGATAGCACATTAATATAGGAGTCTTACAACATTCTCGGCAGAGGATAAATTGGGAGTCAAAAGACCAAGTACAACATGTTTTTGTCCCTGTCTCCAAACACAACGCACAATGGCTACTTTTTTGGTATCTTCCATTGCCCTAGCCACAGCAGAAACTGCAAGAATGGCCATGGTATTGCCTGGTTCTGGGACAATAATATTTGTATCTTTCAAATAATAGTGCCTTGCAATAGACGAACAGAAATAAGTGAATTAGACAATGAAATTCAAAAATATGGATTTTTCAATGACATTAAAATAATCCCAATGAAAAAATTTACCACAAACAATAACAACGAGAGCATTTGTAACTTCTTGAGCTTAAAATATCCTGAACAGATCAACCTACTGCTACTATGAATGCAAAAATGATGTTCCTTCACATTCAAAATTGATGATGTTATTGCAGCTTCAGGCTTCATACTTCCTTATTTATTTGTGTTTATTTAATGGCAACATATCTCTAAGATGGCCAACCTCCTTTGTAATTGTTTATTATTTGTAATTATTTCTCCCTGGTGGCCGACCTAGTTTATTGTAAAGGTGCGACCTATCTAGCAATGTATAAATAGGTGGTCACTTTCCATCATTCAATCATCAAGCAAGTTCGATCTCCTCCTCCATTAAGTGCAAGTTCTTCAAGAAGAGTAGTGCGAATTCATATACGAGCAGATTGTGAAGTCTCTTAAGTGCAGATTAAAAGAGCAGACTATTAGTTTGTCTTACAGCCATTGCTGGTGCTGATTATTGGCCTTGTGTGTGGCCTCATTGTAAAGTGACTTGTTGCCATTGCTTATATATATAAGAGATATATTTGTTGCTGGGTTTTTGTCCCTCAAGAGGAGGGTTTTCCCAGGTTATCTGCTGTGTTATTGTGTCTGATTTTGAATTTAATTTTCTGTCCATTAAATCTGATCATAAAACTAACAAAAATATGCCCTTGGTGTTGCAATGAGTATAGAACAAGGCAATTGTTTAAGGATGGAAAATTGCAACATAAGTCATAGTATTATGTCTAAAGAAAACTGTTTGTATACATGTGTATATATATGTATATATAAAATATACATATATATGTATATACACAAAAACATATATATATTAAAAATATATACATTCATATGTGTGTGTGCAAATATGTGTATGTGTGAGTGTGAGTGTGAGTGTGAGTGTGAGTGTGAGTGAGAGTGACTGTAAGTGAAAGTGAAAGTGAAAGTGAAAGTGTAAGTGTAAGTGTATGTGTATGTATGTATGTATGTATGTATGTATGTATGTATAGATATGTATACATACATACATACATACACATACACATACGTGTATGTGTATGTGTATACTTAAATATATGTATATGTGTATGGGTGTGCACGCATATATATATATATATATATATACACACACACATAAACACACACACACATAGAATATACATATACTTGTACATCTATACATATAGATATACATATTCAAATATGTATATGCATTGTAGATGTATATTAGATGTATACATATATCTACATATGTACGTGCATAAATACATATATATACATATACATATATTGTATGTGCTTATAGTATACATATATATAAGTATGCATGTGTATATGTGTTACAAACATATATATGTACATATATACACATATAGACATACATATATACGTACACAATTATACATATAAGTACCCACATACATGTATGTGTATACATGTGTGTGTATGTATATGTACATGCATAGGTATATGCTAAGTCACAAGGTTCGAATTTGAATTCGAGTTCGGCAACATTGAAATTCGGATGTAGTTTGGCAAAGAAAAAATTTGAAAAGTTAAAAATTCAGATTAAATTCGCCTTATGTAAAAAAAATTATTTTTATAAATATAAGTAATATATCCACAAAATTGTCTAAATAATATTTAGTATTTAAAACATTAAAACAAGATATATATATTAATTTATGTTAGATTTTAACATATTTGTTGAATTTAATTTAAATATTTTATTTTACATTTCTAGAGTTTTATATATAATTTATTAAATGATAATATGAAAAAATGAAAACTACAAAAATAAAATAAAATAATATTAAATTTATTATAATAATTAATAAATGTTTAATTTTTGAATAACTAAATAAAATAAAATGACATATGTAAACATTAATTTTATTATCATATTAGAAAAATTAAAAATTAAATCATAGAATAAATATTATAAAGTTAATTTTTAATTTTTTAACGTGTTAAAAATTATATTACTAAAAATTTACATACATATTAATAAATATAAATTATAAGTTATTAATATAATTTATAATTATATAAGTTATTAATATAATTTATAATTATATAAGTTATAAAGTTTTTTAATATAATATAATTTATAAATTATATTAATAAATATAATTTGATAAAATAAAATAAAAACGTATGGCAATATATTAAATTTTTAATATAGAAAAAATAACCCTAAAATGCAGTAAAAACAAATAAAAACCAACAAAACAAAGAAGGGAAAAAAACATTCCTGGAATGCCGAAGCCGTGAAGCCATGGAGAAGAAAATGCCTAATCTCGCTGGAAATGCAGATTGATAGGAAATGCAAATTGAAGAGAATCACAAAAATGTGCAAGAAATGCAGATTCAAGAGACCAACTCGTGCGGCAAGGACAAACTCACTCAGTCGCAAAAATGTGCAAGAAAATAGTGGTGAAAATGTGGCGGAGCCGTGGAAGGTTGTAGGAAAGTCGTGGTAGAAGGTTGCAACTTGCAAGAAAATCATGACTGGAAAATATTCGCTGTGTTTACATCCACGACCAGCTTGTTTTTTATTAAAAAAAAGTGAACCCTAAAAATCCCTATAGAAAACCTAAACGGTGTTTGCAAAAAAAATATTTTAATGAAAACAAAATTGTGTTTTATCTGTACAAAAAAATCCGCCAAATTTCAACGCATTTTAAAGCCCACCTTCAAATTCGGGGAAATTTGAACTTCATCCTCGAAGTTCGCCGAACACTATAACTTAGGGTATATGTATATGTGTGTATACAACTACATATTTATATATACATATATATGGTCAAGTATAAAACCTTTAAAGCAAAAAGCTTTTAGGGGCTGATTATAGCCATTGTTTAAAAACTTAGACTTGGCTGGCAATTACTTAGCTGACCCAAAAAAATTAAAAGTTCAGGACTCGGCAAATTTTTTGAAAGCTAAAAATACTTTTATTTTTAGAAATACTCTTAAAAGGCATGCATATTACTGAATTTATGGACCATATTACTAATTTCTTACATTAATAGATCAAAATTATAATTCAATAAACTTCATAGACCAAAAAACAAGTTCAAAGTTTCAATACATATGAACTTCAAGTTTCAATATCAACAAAAACTACATATCATAAATTTCATCTACGACTAAAGCTCAAAAATGTGTGTTGCTGCTATGTGGGTGTCATGGAAGTGTATCGTATAGCTGTAGTATCCTAAACAAGAACCTTAGGCATAAGACCAAGTTTTGTATGCAGTGAACCTGCCCCTGATGACTCGCCAAACTTGCCTTTCACCTCCTCATATGCTACCACATTTGCTTGGCATTCAATTGCATCCCTCTCCAAGTCAACAATTTTATCAATACTAAACAATGGATCTTGATCCTCAACAATCCAATCTAAATATAGATCAATGTCATCGAGGTCAAGCACATGATGTGTATCCTATACCTTCACCTTCTTTTCATTTAACCTGAAGGTTGTACTACAAAAAGCAAGGCCATTCAAGTATTTTTGTGATAACATGTTGCATTTTTTTGGTGCAAATGACTTCAAAAACACTCAAATTGTGTTCACAACCAAAAGTGCTACAAGGCTGAGATAAAATGTGAATGGTAAGCTTTTGAAGACTCGATGTTATGGCACCAAAATTCTTCCCACCATAAATCTACAAAGACAACATCTATAACTTTGGAAGAATTTTAATAAACTTAAAAGTTAAAATAAATTATAAACTAAAATTAAACATATATTTTTTGACTTGGCTAGAGCATGGCTCTACTACAAATGCATAAAGTTGAAGAAAGTAATGCCCCCTCTACCCTCTTAGAACTCTATATCTCATCATTTATGAGGTCCCAAAGGCTGTCATCAAGGACCAACCTCAAAATACACATGTTGAGGCCAAGACTAACCTCTGCAGATGCTCTAAATGAAGGAGAGAAGAAAAACTTGGGGTTCAAATGATAGATAGCAGCATGAATATATTGGAATTGTCAATTCCACCTCCGATCAAGAATGTGTCATATGGGTTCATATTTGATTCTATTTGACCCATACAAATGTTGAATCACTATTTTGGCCCTATCCATAGACTCATTAAGATACCCCATGGGGTTTTTATCTCCATCCACCAACCTAAAAACCCTAACCAACAATTCAAATACTTAAAATTAGATATCAATTTTTTTCTTTTAAATTAAAATAAACAAATTTAAATTCTAAAATTTTACAAAAATGACATCATGCAACATTGTAATTTTTCTTTTCAAGAAAATTTGATCAAAAACTTACCTTGATGATCTCCTCCACAATCTTGACAAATGTATCATCAAAAATGGTCTTCACAAACCTCTCTACTTCAACCTTCTTGTAGTAAGGACTCTCCAACCACCTTCACTCACAAACATGCACTTAAGGTTACAAAATGCAATTGCTATACTCTACAAAGTGAGGAAATTAGTGATAAAACATGTGACTCCTATATGCACGAGCTCCTTGCCATTAGTGTGCACTCTCATGAGATTCATGACCCAATGTGATGGTAAAGTATTTGGTAATACTCCTTTCATCTTCCACCACATTCGTCATCCAACTTAATTTCCCTATTGTAATGTCCCCATTTTCGGTCACTTCAGTATTATAGTTGGCTTCAGCTTTCTCGATGACCATCAGCCTTGTCTGAGAGAATGTTTGATATTGGGATTAAGCTTAGTTGATCTAGAGGACTACTATGCCACTTTCCGAAGTGAATTCCGACTTTTGGTGGGTTTTCCAAGATTCTTGAAGAGAGTGTCTATTTATAGTAAGTCACTTGATCAGGCCCGATTTTCATTATTGATCGATATCATTCCAATGGTATCAAATTTTGATTCCAATGCTTTTCAATAGTTTCTGCAACTTGGGTGTATTATTGGTTTTAATTTAATTATTTTACTAAGGTTGCTTAATTTTATTAAAATAATTTAATGGGCACCTTAGTATAATAGCTCGTCGAAAAGAGGATGAAAAGTTTTAAATCATGAACGCATAATGTTGAGACCTTGCAAATCAAATATTATCATTATTTTGATAAAAAGATCTTTTAGAGCCAAAAAGGGATTATTTAATTAAAAGTGCATTTTAAAATATGCCTTCTAGAAAGTTTGGCGGAAAAAGTATAAAAGTGAATTTGAGAGCTCATTTGCAGTGGCTTATTTTTATTTCTCTCTATTATGGATTTGTAGCTTCTTGTTGGAGCAAAACCCTAGGACGAAAACCCTATGGGAAAACAATTTTGGTGGTGAAATATCCTACCTAGCTGATTGTAGGTATTATCATACAAGTTTCACGCTCGAAATTAACAATTGAAGGTTAATTAATTGTGAAGTCTTGCAAGCAAGACAATTTATCTTCTATTTGCAAGGGTTTACAAGGACCTGGATGCCATGAATCGACAATGAATTAAGAATGATTTGATATTGCCACCACTATTGGGTGTTGAAGATTGGAACACCTAGACTTTAAATGTTTAATATTGGGTGCTATTTCCTAAGAAATGTTGGGCGTGGGAAATCCACAAGGCAGGTCATGTGTTTCTAATCACTATATTCAGGTATTTGGTGGTGAACTCCAAGCATTGGAGTGATGTGGCATGAGGATTGTTAAAAGTTTGGGATGGCATCTATGCAGAAAATGGAAATGCACCCTTTCCTAGGCTTGGCATGCCAATAAGGAGGATTGCAGAGGTATGAAAATTATATTTAATTCACCTCTACCAGGCATATTGCACTCAACAACCATTTTCAGTTATGGAGAGTTCCCTTTCTAGGCGCCAAGGTATTGATTAGTTAAATTCAAATGTTGGGAAAAGTCATTATCATCAAGTTGGAACTGTCGCTAGTTAAAAGTTTGTACAGTGTTAGAAAACTCTGTGCTAGGTGTGAGCTACCTCCTTCACCTAGCATGGATGGTGTCCATTGTTGGGTGAATGAATGGTATCTGTTGGGCGTGGTTATTCAGGTAAGAATTTTGTATATGCTTATCTATGTAATATGTTGTCCATTGCAACAGTCTGTCATGTTAAAACAATTTATTATCATAGTCCACTAAGTTGGTACAATCTGTTTGTCATATTGCTTTGTCTAATAAATGAATGACAGATTGAGTTCATACATGTTTATGCTATGATAGTATGTTTCCAAAGCCATTATATGTATCAATATATTGCAACCAGAAAAACTTAGAATTCAGTGTGCACATGAACTGTTTGACGAAATGCTCATTGGAAAAGAGGGCAAGAATTTGGTGAAAAAGTGGTAAGGGATTTTACACCTATGTCCTCAAGAAGAAAGTCAAGGCAATAGACAACACAAGGGCTCCAAAACCATGTAAGGTGCTTCACTTCTAGTAGTCTACTAACTACCACATATGCAAATGTATTGTCCATCATTATCTAGACATTACCCATTCCCACCTCCATCACCATGTCATCCAACAAGCTACACAAGGTCTCATCATTTTTTACTTCACTAAAGGCATCAACTAACTTCAAAAAGACCATTTTTCCTCCTAAAACCACTAAAAATTTAATTAGTGTTCTATTCTTGGAATTTGCACACCCATCAAATAAAATGTTGCAATCTCTACTTTTCCAAATCCATTTGTGTTTCTCTACTAGCTTATAAGTGTTTTGGACGTCATCATCCAATAATAGGCCACTCAATTTGTAACTGCTTGTGACCTTGAACCCCTTACCTATCACAATCAATGTGATGGCCAACTACTTCAAATAAGGACTTGAAGCAACTTTAAACAAAATGTTATTGTAATACCAAAATTTGGCACATGCCAATTTCCCCCCGTGATACAAATCCCTATTACATGTAGTAACTTTGAACAATGGTTGCAAACTAGGAGTGTTACGAGGAACAAAAAAATAGAAAGCATGGTTGCCCACTACCTAATTGTCATGTCCCCTTTTTGTAATAATCTATGTTATGGACCAAATTGCCTATTTCCTATTTTTTGTGTTTCCTTTGACCCAATTTTGTGTGTGTTCTTCATCCATCACCCATGTGTTTGCCTAAGGTCCCTAAAGTTTCTAAGTTTGGGAGCATGTCCAATTTTATAAGTTTGTCTAAGTCAATGGAGTTGTGGAGTATCAAACTTCCCGATACTATCATACCACCCATTCCTTCCCCACTTTTATTCCTTATCACATTGAGACTTTAAAGTTTTCCATACCACCATACCTCTATGCCAAACCCTACTCCTTCACAAGCCTTCATCGAGATTTGGACTTCCTATCACCAATATGTCTCATTGACCCAAACTCCAACATTCCCACCTCTTTTCACTATTTACCTCACCTACCCCCTTGCACAACCAAACTGCCATTAATGCTCAATTGGATGATGTTCCTTCCAAAAGATTCTACAAGCATAAAAAAATCATTTAATAATGGGGATGTGGATCCACATGGACCTCCAATGGTGCAAACAAGGGAGACAACCTTGCCTACCATTAACGCAATTGTTGGGGTTTCAAACCGTATAAGACCTCTCAACATTATTCCAAAGGACAATTGTTGGTCGTAGGAAACATTACCCATGCCTCCAAAGTACATTCCCATGCACATGGCACAATTTTAAGCACAGCTCGAAAGAAAATACCGCCCGTTGGGTATGGGTGTTCTCTACCACATACCAGTTGCAAGACCTAGCATTCAATGCAATCTTCGATTTCTTTTGATGGGTATTAAGGATTCAAGTTCTAAACAAAAATATTAAGATGAAAAATATTCAAAACCCTAAACCAAAGTTGTTTTAAACCCTATCGTTTAAGTACATAGAAGCAAATGAAAACATTTACATTGACAAAAGGAGTAAGACCTATATAGAGTCAGCAAAGACTATGAGACTCCTTCAAAACACCATTTCTAAGACAAACTTGCTCTGCCACCAAGGGATTCCAAATCTAAAATTCCTATTCATTCTCACATTGTTAATGGCAATGTTAGTCAAAGATCTATATGCAACTATCATCATTGCTCAATGGTAGATGATATCATATGTTGAGAGGCTTTAAGAGGAGGGACAAGATCTTTGGGGAGAATGTAAATGATGATCTTGTCCATCTCAAAGCCAGCAACAAGGATCCATTGAACCATATCTACAATAATGGAGTGGTTAACACATCCAATCAGCAACTACGTTCAACAACATATACTCTTTAATGGGAGCAGTGGGAAGTTGGAAATGATTGTTGTATGCTTCTAAATCCACAAGTTTAAAGGGATTTTCTTTAAGAGGCACATTGAAATATTATGCTTAGACAATATATTGGATAGATCCTATGCAAAGTTAAGAGACTAGAAACACATGTTGCAACTTGGCCAATTGCATCTTTTTGTGAAACAAACCTAATAAGTGCTTTAATAGATATGAAGAAGACTAAGGCCCTTGCTCGTCATGAGCAAGTAATCTCCACCAACAAGACTTGCAATGTGTATTTTGAAGCATGCCCATCCACTATAGACTAATTGACCATCCAAGAGATATTAAGAAACATGCCCATCAAAGCACCAGGTTTTCTTGGGTGAGCACATGTAAGGCATCAATCTAGAGTGTGGAGTTTGGTGTTTCAATTCGCACCTCTGGAATGCGGATTAGAAACGAACAACTATGCATAGATAAACTGCTCTTCGAATTAGGAGGGGAAGCTCCCTCTTTGTTGATGTTGCTTAAGAAAGTAAATTAAAACTAATTTTCCTATCTTTTTGTTCAGCTAAGAGCACAAGGTTATAAAACTCAAGCGCCGTAGCTGAGATTTTTTGTTTTAGAAGTTCAACTACGACTAAGCCTACTCTAATGACGTTTTTAATTACTCAAGTAAATACAAAGAATGAGAATTGGAAATGAAAAAGGTTTGATTCTTTGACATAGATACTTAGATAAACTTTCTTCCAACATACATCTACTTACTTTCAATGCAAGCTGAAATGGAGATCATATAAGCATAACACAATAAACAGAAATCTGAGACTTTATATCAGGGCAGCAAAGCAGGCACAAGACTTTATTTTCTCAAATTTCAGGAACAAAATATTACACTTCTGGGATAGTGGGATTGTAGCAAAATAGGCTTACAGTTTAGCCATCAAACCGGAATACATTGACACAAGACACATGTACTGAACAAGAACTTGCAGCTAAAAGAGACTTGCAAACTTGCTCTCACACTAAGTGAACTGAAATTGAACAACTTGCAGGCAAAATAGGTTCAGCAATTTGCTATCACAATAACCATTAAAAAAATAATGGGCAAGAATGCCCTTATTTATACACAAGCAGAGGAGTAAGGAACCCTAAAATCTCAGTGCTTTTACAACTAAGACTTGCCAACATGCAAGCTTTATTTCTAAAACTAAAACAAGATAACTATCTAACAACCTATGAAAGCATAAAAATAGGGAAATGCCAACTATTACAACTTTCTTTCTTTCTCTTCTTCAAAGAGTGGATAAGAACTGAGACAAGAATAGAAAGAAAGCTGAAAGAAAGTTTTTAGATGACTGCTGCTTTAAATCTCAACCACATCCGCCAAAAAGCTGATTTGTTCTTGATTTTAAGTGGAGAGTGTTGCATGCTAGAAATCTTGATTATTGACTGTAAGCTCGACTAGGTTCGGAAACTTTTTGTATAGACTATTGAAAATAGAATGCCAATCTACCTTGAAAAAGCAATTTCTCCAAAAAAAAAAAAAAAAATTGGGACCTAGGTTTTGTAGAGAATGACGTTCCGGAGAAACCCAGATGTTCAAAAACTGAAAAAGCTAAATCCATCCTAAAAAAGCGGCCAAAAAGTAGTTTCTAGAAGAGGGAAAAGTTTCTCAATGTTCAAGAGGATGAAAAAGCGAAGAGACCCATGTAATCAGAAATGGAAAAAGCTGAGTGGCTATTTTGAAAAAGCAACACCCTAGAATTTTGGAGCACGAAAAAGCATTCCTGCTTGCTCACTAATATCGAAACCACGAAGAACACCGAAAAAGCATGTCATTTGAGTCTTCAAATCTTCGTTGAGAGAAAAGAGAAAATCTTCTTGCTCTAGATGCCAACCTGCAAAAATGAATAATGGAAGACAAAAGCTCTCTTAAATAGGTTTTTAGGATAAAAACTACTTTCATTCCCTAGCTTTAAAACTTTCGAAGTCAATCCTGAGTAGGTGCATCGAACTTGGACGTTTTCTTAAATGCTAAGAGATGAAAAAAAATTTAAAAATTTCTAAGGCACTAAGCCTTGGGCGTCAATCTTCTCCTAGGGTGCTTTTCCTCTTTAGACTTGGCCTTTTTTTCACCATTTTCATTTTTTTTTGCTTGATTTTACCCTTGGTTTGATCTCAATTTCCGGGAGCTCAATTGGTGTTGTGAACTGGCAGAATGATCCATCGTGAAGCCTGAGTGAATCTGACGAAGTTTGTTTGGAGGCAAATTTTCATAAAAACTTCATCTGCCCCCTCAAAGTGTTTGGTGCCCCTAGCTACCTGGGGCGCCCAAGCTTACCAATGTTAGCCATTTTTATGTTCTTCAAGTTTTGCTTGCTTTACTTGATCTTCTGATGATTTTTCCATTCTAGATGATTCGGGAGTCCAACAAACTATTGGTTGGGCTCATTGGATAGCCTGATGAATTCTAAAGGGGGTTCTCTAAAGGCTGCATCCTCTGAAAACTAAATTTCGGGCCTCAAAAACTTGGGTGCCCCTAGCTACCTGGGGCGCCCAACTCTTCCAGAGTTAGTTTATTTTCTAAGATTTTTCACTTTGCTTTTGACTTCTGACATTTTTCATGGTTTTACCCCTCCGATCAGTCGGTGATATTCGATGCTTGTCAACTCTAATGAACCTGCTGACAGTTACGTTGGAAAGCCTAGTCAAGACTGGAGAAGACATGTTGGAGATTGAAACTACAAATTCATCCATTTGATGCCCGAAAAGCTTGGGCGCCTATCTCCTTCTTGGGGGCCCAAGTTCTCCAGCCTTAGAATATTGTCTAATGATTTCATGGTTTGCATTTTGCTTCTTGTTTGAGACTTCTCCGTTTGATCTTCAATTTTAGATGACTGATTGATCCGATGACCGCGCTGATGGACTCACTAGGGAGCTAAGAAGATTCTGAGCAACATTGTCTAAGAGCACAAACCCTAATTTCATCATTTGATCTCTTGAAAAATTGGGCGCCTGTCTCCTTCTGGGGCACCCATGGCTAGCAGACTTAGTTTTAATTTTGCAATTTTCAACTCTCTCCTTGTTTCACGTGCTCGTCATTGCATGGATTGCTTGAGATGAAAAATTTTCTAAGGTATGAGCATCCAAGCACCTAGGCTGAGCTGGGGCGCCTGAAGTTTCCAGACTTAGCCAAAATTTTGCATTTTCCAACTTTCACAACCCCCATCTCTATTCTTCGTTCGACATGCATGTTCATCATTTCTCATCTTCTATTCAATGCTTGAATGTTTGAATCTTACACCTGGCAACTACCTGAACTCCATTAATGGCCTTGGAACTCCTCAAAAAGCTTTTAAAAAAGTAAAATAGACCCACTAGGGCAAAATTAATCTTTTGATGATTTTGGCTGCACCACCCTAATGAGGAAGTATTTTTAGCCAATCAAAATCAGTTTGAACCCTAGAAGCCAAACTTTCTATTTTTTGAAATTTTCTATTTTTAGAAAATTTTGCTAGCATCCGTTTCAAAAGAAACCCAGAAAAAAAGTTACATTTTTAGAAAGTTTCTAAAAATAGAAATTTTTCTAAGATTTAGGGCTGAAAAACTGAGATCTGGGTTTTGTAGACTTGGTCCCTCTGAGCACACCCACATCATCAGATTTTGAAAATTTTGAGCTTTTGACCCTCATGCAAGACATGCAAACCCCAATTTTGACCCATTTTGACAATTTTAACAAGACTTTTGACCATTTCTTCAAAATGCCTAAGTGTAGCAAAAATTTTAATTTGGGGTACAACAAAGTTATGAACAGAAGGGTCTCAATTTAATATGTCACTATGTCGTATTATTATGCATCCAAATATTCAAGTATACCTTAATGAAAAATGAATGATGCATTTATTGAATGGGAGAGAGAAGAGGGGGGAGAAGGGAGAGGGAGAGGGAGAGAGAAAGAAATAAAGAAATTATATTAATGTCCATAGATTGAATGAAACTAGATCAATAGGACTGGTACTACAACATGTACATTAACGAAGGGCTAGGGAAAAACAAGGAGACCTTAGACAAAAAGAAAATATAAAAAGGGGCTAACCTAAAGAGGGAAAACCCCTAAGCAAGTACAAGAAAAGGAAAGGGAAGGACCCCATAAGGTAATAAACATAAGAAGATCAACCAAGAGAGCAACCAAATTCCTCAAGTGTTTGTGTTCTAAGACACATTGGAGGAGCCAGCAACAATATCATCAATCATAGTGGGAGTACCAATGCAGAGTTTGTGAATGCTCGCTATGGAAAGTCCAAAGCTAAGGGGGCTAGGGTTGATTACTTGGACACTAAACTCTTTATTGTTGATGGTGTTCCAACTTGCTGATATTGGCATCAAATATGCTGAAAATTTGAAGGATAGCTGCTAGTGATACTAGATTTTCCTCTTTCCCTATATAAATTGGTCTTGAAAACCCTTGCAACTTGTCAGCACGTAGTAGCAACCACTTATTGCTCCTCTCTTCTATCAATAGACTTTCCTCAAATTACTCCAAGATCTCTAGCTTATTTCACAAGGATAGAGCTATAGGTCTATAAGACATGTCCTTCAACTTAAGTTGTTTAACAACCTACTCAAGGTTTATGTTCCTCTGATTGGGCACGTAATTTTTTCATCTCTTCCAAAGGTCCTTTGACCTTAGATGCCATGATTTCTATAGTAGGTTGTTAAACACATAGTGGCAGAAATGGCAACCACCTATTATTCCAAAGGTCCTTTGACATTAGATGTCATGATTTATATATTAGGTTGTTAAACACATAGTGGCAATAGTGACCTTAGATCTCTTTCCCTACACAAATTAGTCTTCAAAACCCCTACAACTTGTTAGCACATAGTGGACCCCGCCTATTACCCCTCTCTTCTATTAACTAGCTTTCCTCAAATTACTCCAAAATCCGACTTATTTTACAAAGATAGAGCTATAGGTCTATAAGGCATGTCCTTCACCTTAAGTTGTTAAACAACCTACTCAAGGTTCAAGTTCCTCTAATTGGCTGCATAGTTTGTTCATTTCTTCTAGAGGTACTTTGAACTAGATGTAATGATTTCTATTGACTAATCTCTTGTGGTATACCATGTTGCTGAGAAGGAACTACATGTAAGTCCTTAGACTTAAGCCTACCTCCAAATGACATTTACTCCATGTTCTTAAGAGTCCCAACAAAAAACGCTATAGTGAACTATTGTTTGAGATGGTAAGGTTGGATGACGTTTACATTATCGACAACCCCTCTCTCTCTCATGCCTAATGGTATCAATTACATTGAGGAACCCTTTTTTTCTATAAAGGGCAAAATACTGTATTATAAAAATGAGTGGATCACAATTATCAATTGCTTGTGATAACAAAAACAAGGCAAGCTGAGATATTCAAGACATGCTGACACGCATCATAAAGGAAAATCTTAGAGTTCATTCTTTGATATGCATGTTATTGTTTTAATTCTCACTTTTTAGTGCACACAAAAAAAAAACAAATGTTTGGCAGACCTACTCTTTGAACTAGAAGGGGAAGCTCCTTGTAACAAAAACTACCTAATCTAAACAAAATGCAATCACTATTAACAAAATGTACAATATTTTTTGGGTAGTTCATGCTAATGCGAAACGAAACTAAAGGTGTGTCTTTTTGGATTCACCTAGTGCAAAAGGCTAATATGCTCTTTGACTCATGGAAAAATAAATTTATTCTTTTTGATTGAATGAAAACCTATAACTACTACATGCACTATCCAGCTAAAAGTAGACACTAAGAAATGCAAGTACACATATGGATTGAATAGGCTTAAACACAAGGATATGGATGCTTTTGATAGATTAAATCAAGGAATCAACACAAATCCATGATCTCCAATTTCAAAGAAACCTGCAATGCAAAGCTTGCAAACATGCTAAAAGCAATTTAATCTACCTTAGCACAGAATAAATAATACAAAATATCTCAATAGCAATTTAGAAACAAGACAAGCATTATCAAATTCTATCAAATGAATAATGAATTATGGATCAATGATAATAATTAGTGTACAGAAATTTCAGCAACAAGTAGACATGAAAACTATAATTAAAAATTTAAGTGCAAATGCCACTTATTTGTAAGGGTTACAAAACTCTACATGAGAAATAAATCATAAAGTTAAGTACGACTTCTATCCTAAGAACTAACTACTTGCATGCAATCCAAGCTTTATTACAAAATATAATCTATTAACTTTGTATCCAAACTCAAGCAGTCTTTAGTTAGAGTGAAGGCAAAGATTACTAACACTAAAACTCACATCTTTAGCGTGACAAGATCCAAAAATAGATGACTCCCCAAAAGCACATCGGGCTAAAATTAGATACAACTAAAAAAAATAGCACCGGCCACATATAGTTATAACTAAAAATCAACCTCTCAGAATATTCTCTGCTCCTTGAAAACAGAAAGACAAAAAATAGCCCTTGAAAGTGGTGAGGCTAAAACTAGCACAGGCTAGCAAATCTAGACATACCACTCTAAATGATTCTAGTAAAGCTTTGAATCTGAAAATCCTTCTTCAACAAACCCTTGGAGACACTAAAACTCTAGAGACTCTGAAAAACCTTTTTTGATGATGCTGCATCAAACCTTAACCAAAAATCTACAACCTTCAAACCTTGAAGCACATAAGATATCACTCTTGAATATGCCATTATGATGATGCAATGTATCTTGATATCTTCTTTTCAGTTAAGGAACACCTATTGAAAAGCAAGGACAAAAACTGTAAGTAGTTCATTTCAATGGATCTGTATTGTCATATTTGGAAACCCTCAACAGCTTGAAAGAATAGAATAGCCGCATATTGATAAATATAGGACCAAATATTGTTTCCAAAACCCCATTCAAAAGTTGATATACATCTGAATTTCTGAGCTTTAATGAAAGTAAAATCCTCTTAATAAAGGTAAAACCCTACTAAAAGTATGATAATTACTCAGAAAATCAGATTGTCCTGCCAAAGATTGATTGAAACTCTTGTAATGTCCCCTTCTAGTTGACATCGACATATCAGCAGGATTAGCCTATTAATGGCTCTCGTAGGCTAATGAGGCATGGTGAGAGAGTCAGCCGGCAGTCATTTGGTGATTACTTAGCTCAATATTTGATTGGAGTAAGGTTTTCCATCATATATCATCAATATTCTATTTATGGAAACCTTATTTTATAATTTGATGTTGAGATGCACTTTTAATAATATTATATTTTAATATCTTATAAAGTGCAAATAATTAAAGTGGAATCTTCTAGAAGTCAAAAGATAATATTATTTTATTGAGGCCAACCTCTAGAGGAAATGCATAAATAGACCTTGAGGTCTCACTATTGAGCATGGAGATTTGATGTTGATGATTGATGATTTCTTCTTGAGCATTTGTGGAGCCAAGTGGTCTGCAGATAATCAATTTGTCTTTGGGAACGAAAACTCCCATTGATAGCATAACTGAGGGAGTGAAATATCTCTTGAAGGGTTGCAGATTGGAGGTGATATTTCAGTCACTTCATTGGGCAAAATTTGTGGCCAAGGGCCAATTTTGGAAGCAAGTTTAGTGGAGAAATATAGAGTTACTCATTTGGTTGAGAGGTCTTCTCATTTTGATGTATTTTGGAGAAGATTAAATAAGTGAAGGATTCAGATTTTTCCATATCAGCATAACTGAAGATCATGTCAGCATACAAGGGCCACGACTTTGCTTGAAGAGCCTCCAATAAAATTCGATTTCACTCAAGGAGGGTGGCACTTGGTTTGAGGAGGGACGACCCTTTGGAAGGCGATTTGAAGTGCTCAAAGGTTATAAATTATTTTATATCTGCCATTTCATCTGCAACAGGGGCTCGATCTGCACACAAGGAGGCATATTATGTTATGATATTGATTGCTTCTTCAACAACAGCAATAGGCGACTTCATTTCCAGGTTCCTTTGTTTGTTTCATGCATATTATATGTCATTTAATTGCATAATAGGAGGTACCGCTGTAGGTGACAGTCTGTATCAGACCTAAGCATTTATTCATATGTACTTTGCCAAGAGTCTTGGCCATTTGCTATTATCATTGTAATGATGCATTCATAATAATAGTGGAGATATAAGTTGCTGATTACAATAGATATTCTTGCAATGAAATTGTAAATGATAGGATGCATGGCAAGTGTTTAACATAATGTCTACTTGTTGTAGCTAAACATTGCATTCCTAGTTTCTCATATATTTGCATTGAAAATCCAAAAAGAATTGCATATTGCATATAGATCAGATTGTGGGCATTGTAGAAGTGTTAAATCAATCTTAGTATCCATTTCTATCAAGCAACTTCAAACTGAAACACTACATCAGCAAGTTACAAGGTTGCACATGAACTGTTTGACAAAATTACAAGCAGCAAATTAGGGCAAATTGTGATCAGTTTGAGCGAGGCTCATTACAGTGGTATCAGAGCCAGGCTTCCTGCCATCCTTTGGGTCAGAAATTGTCTTCATTTATGCAACAAAGTGACAGGACCAGGAGATATACAGCTAGAGAAGAAAGGAAACAAACACAGTGGCCACCACACCCTGAACAAGACACCTTATCAGCAGCTGTTGCAGCAAGACACCAAGAGATTGGTGGCACCATGGAGGAAAGAAGAGAAGGTGATCCTCCTAGAAATGAAAGGAGGAATGGGGATAGAGGTGAAGAATTATTGGAAAGAATGGCCCAAGCATTTGAAGGTTTTTCAGCTTCCTTGCAGCAGTAGATTCAACATAACAGAGTTATTTTGGAAAATAGAACCAGGAATAACAGGGATCAAGATGAGGACAGGAGTGTAGCTGGATCAAGGAGAGGGCAAAGAACCACTTCTCGTACTGCTGATAGGCCATCACGACCTACCTTCTTAAGGGAAGAGCGGGCTGCAGAAGAGAATGTTGAAGATGTTGAGGAGCCTACCTTTGCTGATGCATATATGGCTGCTCATGATGAATGGCAACTATTGACACCAAAAGCACGTGAGCTTATGCATTTTGATCGATTTGTGCAGACAAGAATGGACTACTACAGGTCTCGGCAGGAGAGGAGACCTAGGAATCATAATAAGGATCTTAAGCAAGCTACCAATAAGCTTACACTGCCTATGTTTGATGGTAGTGGCAAGACTACTGCACAATCATGGATTCATAAATTGGATACTTTCTTGGCTCTTTGACCCATGACAGAAGAGGAAGCCATCAAGTATGCCACTTTGCATTTAGAAGGTGTAGCACACGATTGGTGGTATCATGGATTAGTAACATTGCAACATAATCAGATTACATCCTATCAAGAGTTTGTGGACAGACTTGTGGAACGCTTTGATAGGAGAGACCCAGAATCATACTTCAGGGATTTCGCCCACCTCAAGCAAGTTGGAAGTGTGGAGAGCTACATTGGAGATTTCCAGAAATTGTCAGTAATGGTTTCTAACATCTCTGAGAGACGGTTGGTAGTATTATTTATTGAAGGATTAATAGAGCCTATGAGAGGTTGGATAAAAGCCTTTGATCCTCCTACTCCTCAGGAGGCTATGAAGAAGGCTAGGAGTATGGAGCTGTCAGCACCACAGAAGTTTGCATCCAAAGGATCTTCTTCATATCGAGATAATAAATCCTTCCCTAAGAAGAAGAACAAACCTGACTTCAAAGACAAATAAGCAGTGCCTTTGGATCGTGACACACTCAATGATTTGCGGAAGAAGAAGTTGTGTTTCTATTGTAAGGGGCCTTATGATGCGAACCATGATTGTCCCTTGAGACCGAAGGGTAAGGCTAATAGAATAATGTGGGCATATTATGAGGATTTTGAATCAGAGAGATCGGATCAGCAATCTGATTGTGAAGACTCAGGGACTGAGCATGAGGAAGAAAAGCACGAAAGTGCAGAGGAACATGAAGGAGCAACAAGGCAACATGATGCACACATCACTAGCATCCAACAGGAGGGTTCATTTAGGATGCATGGGGTCCTAGCAGGGCAAAAGATAATCACTCTTCTTGATACAAGGGCAACTCACAACTTCATTGATGCTCATCTGGTTGATAGGAGAGGCATCAGGACAGAGGAATTTGAGGGAATAAGAGTTAAGGTTGCAAATGGTTATACCCTCAAATGTGATAGAAGAATTTCAGACTTGCCCATACGCTTGAACAACTATGAGTTCAAGACGGACTTCTATGTGGTGATCATGGGTGATACTGACATGGTGCTTGGCATGAGATGGTTACATGATATTGGGAAATTCACACTTGATCTCAAGGAGATGGAGATGTCTTTTCAGATTGATGGAAAGACTCATGTTCTTAAGACAATCCGAGACTCTAGTTTCAGGATGATCTCATTCAGGAGGATGGCGAGGCTAATAAGACATGATATGGTAGAGTGGGCAGCAGAATGTGTGTTGATGCCTACACAAGGGGAACAACGGAAACCAGAGTACCATCCAGATATCCAGGAGTTAAGGATCAAGCATACGAAGGTGTTTAGCGAGATTCCTCCAAGCAGACCTCCAGATCGAGGGATTGAGCATATCATCGAGTTGGAGGAGGGTGCCAAGCCCGTAATAGTCACTCCATACAGACATCCCAAGTGACTCAAGGATGAAATTGAAAAGACAATTAAGGAGTTGCTGGCCATGGAACATATTAGACCAAGTAAGTCTCCTTTTGCATCTTCAGTAGAGCTGGTTAAGAAAAAAGATGGTACATTGCGGATGTGTATTGATTATAGACTCTTGAATAAGAGAACAATTAAGAATAGATATCCCATCCCTAGAATTGATGAGTTGATAGACGAGTTACATGATGCACGTTTCTTCTCTAAGATTGATCTGAGGTCAGGTTATCATCAGATTCAGGTTAGGGAACAGGACATTGAGAAGACTGCATTTAGATGCCATTGTGGGCACTTTGAGTTTATGGTTATGCCATTTGGGTTAACCAATGCTCCAGCAACTTTTCAGTCTACAATGAACAGGGTCTTCCATTCACAATTGAGGAGGTATGTACTTGTATTCTTTGATGATATTTTGGTGTACAGTAAAACATGGGATGATCATATAGCACATCTTGACATAGTATTGGGCATTTTGGGGAAAGAGTCCTTGTATGCAAAGGAGTCTAAGTGTGACTTAGGGATGACAGAGTTACTATATCTTGGTCACATCATCAGTTCTGAGGGAGTACGTATGGATCCTGAAAAGATTAAGGCAATTGTTGAATGGCCTACACCAGTGAATCTTACTCTGCTTAGGGGATTTTTAGGGTTGTGTGGATTCTACCGCAGATTTGTTAATGGATATTCACGCCATGCAGCACCACTCACAGACTTGACCAAGAAAGGGGCTTTCGTTTGGACACCAGAGGCGCAGGATTGCTTTGAGATGTTCAAACTAATTATGACTACATGTCCAGTGCTTGCTTTGCCAGATTTTTCTAAACCCTTTGAGCTACAATGTGATGCTTCAGGTGAGGGAATTGGTGCAGTCCTTATGCAGGACAAACATCCGATTGCTTTTGAGAGTTGGAAGCTTCGTGGTCCAGAGAGGGGATATAGCATATATGATAAGGAAATGTTGGCCATTATGCATGCGTTGGCCAAATTCAGATAGTATTTGGTGGGCAGCAAATTTGTAGTGAAGACAGATCACAACAGCTTGAGGCACTTCCTAGGGCAACGGGATCTTAATGATCGTCAGCAAAAATGGGTGAGTAAGTTACAATCATATGACTTTGACATTTCCTTCGTTAAGGGAACACAGAATGTTGTGACCGATGCTTTATCACGACGTCCCCACTTGAGTTCTATGGCTCGGATTGCGGAAGATTGGAGACACCTGATTGTGGCAGAGTATGTTAAGGACAGTTGGGCTACAGGGATTGTTGATGGATCAATTCAGGATGACAAGTACACAGTTGTAAATGAACTTATCATTTACAAGGGGAGGATCTATTTGGTTCCAAGATCGAAAATGAAGTTCATCATTCTGAGGGCCTTTCACAATGCACCTATGGCAGGACATCCCGGTTATTTCAAAACTTATAAACAAGTACGAGAGAGGTTTACATGGAAGGGCCTTAAATCATATGTGCTACAATATGTCAGAGAATGTCCTGTTTGTCAGCAAAATAAACAGGAGCACACACACCCTGCAGGCCTACTTCAGCCACTTCCAATCCCTGACAGGAAGTGGGAGTGTTTGACGATGGACTTCATCACTGGCTTGCCTAAAGCCCAGGGGCGAGATTGTATCTATGTGGTTGTAGATCGTTTGACTAAATTTGCTCACTTCTTTTCGATCACATCTACATATTCAGCTACTCAGGTAGCAGAGTTGTTCTTCCAGGAGGTATTTAGACTACATGGGTTACCTCGGAACATTGTCAGTGATAGAGATAGCCAATTCATGAGCCATTTTTGGCAGGAGCTATTCAGGTTATGTGGCACAGAACTCTCTCCGAGCACTAGTTACCACCCACAGACCGATGGACAGACAGAGATAGTAAATAAACGGGTGGAAGGGTATCTGAGGAACTACATCGCAGGACAGTAGAAGGGGTGGATCAAGTGGTTATATCTTTGTGAGTATTGCTACAATACCACTTACCATCTCTCCATTCAGATGACACCATTTATGGTCTTGTATGGATACGATGCACCTAGTTTCTTGGATCTTTTGTTGAGTGACAGTCGTGTGCCTAATGCTGGTGATCTCTTACAGGATAATCAGGACATTATGAGGGCTTTACGAGAGAATATTCAAAAGGCACAAAACCAACAAAAATAGTATGAAGATCAGAAGAGGGTTGAGCGCTCCTTTGAGGTTGGTGATATGGTGTACTTGATGTTGCAGCCTTACAGGCAGTCCACTCTTAAGAGGAGCGGAGCAGAGAAGCTTAAGCCACATTACTATGGTCCTTTCAGGATTATCAGGCGAGTAGAAGTGGCTTATGAGTTGGAATTGCCTGCTGACAGTAGCGTACATAATGTATTTTATGTGTCTCGCCTCAAGAAGGCGTTAGGACATCGTGTGGTTCCCTCCACGACATTGCCACCATTGAATGATGAGGGAAAATTGGTGCCAGAGGCTATATTGGATGTTCGTGAGAAGACTTTGCGAAACGAGTTATCAGGGAATACTTGATCAAGTGGAGAGACTTACCAGTCGAGGTGTCATGTCCCCTTCTCAGTGACATCTCTCAGACGACAGGATTGGCCTATCATACGACCCTCGTAGGCCGATGGATTGGATAGGGGGTCATTTCGGAGCTTGGCTCAGCTTCAGTCAGCAGGGATTGATCAGTTGTCTTTCGTTCTGGCTCGATCGGAGGTCATTTGCAGAATTGCTATTTTTAGCAGTTCTTGGCAGGCAGTGTGGGACCACTGCTATTTTTAGCAGTTTGGCTGTGGCGGCATCAGGAATCACTTCAGAGTCTGTCAGCATCAGACGGATCAGTAAACGGGTTAGAAATAAGGGAGATATTAATATTTGATCGTATTGATTAAATATTAATTAATTAACGTTTATAATATAAAGTTATAATTTAATATTATAACTTAAGTGGTTTTTCTTGAAGGGTGCGCCCAACATCAGAAGGGGCCAAAAGTCATTATTAAAAGTAATTAAAATATTCAGTGATGGACTATTGAAATATTAAAATATTAAAACGTGAATATTTCATTAAAACCCTATTTTCAAGGGAATCGCACTTTTCAGTGTATTTGAGGATTTTGCATTGGGAATTGGCCCATTATGAGATTATTGAGTTTGATATTGATCAATTTTTGGTCTGAGCCTGAGACTTAGGGTTTCACGTTCGATTCCTTGGAGAACGAGCCATCTCCAGCGGAAAGCAGTTCAGAGAGTGTGCAATATCACTCGATTTATTGCCTACAGAGGTTTTCTTATTCAGAGGAAACTACAGAGCTTCAGAGGAAATTATATCTTCAGTTATTATCAGTTATTTGCATCCGGATATCATCTAATAACCAGGGCGTACCATTTCAGAGACTTGAATACCAGTGTTTGTGAAGGCCGTACTTTCTAGTGGCTGTTTTCTGACAGGCCGTACAGATCTGACAGGCCGTACATCTTCTCTGGAGGCGTCTTTTGCACAGAGGGTGAAACGCCTTCTTATTTGGCTCCCTATCAATCCCAGTAGTGGCGCATATCAGAGGATCATCATCTGGCATCTTCAAATTGGAGGGAAAAGGACTCATTAATTGCAGCCGTACCTTTCTGTACCTCAGCAGCAGCAAAAACCAGGTTTTGAAAATATTAAAAATTCTTCATTTAATTTGTTGTATGCATCTGGGTATCATTGTAATCCATAGAAAAGTTGAATAAAGCATACTGGCATCGATATTGTTGCATTTCCAGAGATCTTTGATTTTTAGTGAATTTATTAGCATTTATTGTCAAAATCGTACCTTCTCATTATTGCTTCAAAAACACAAAAAAACTCAAAAACCTAAAAACGTCAGAAAAACTTGAAATATCAGTCAGAGCAGTAACAGGGAGAAACCAGGGGTTTCTACACGAGGATGCGACATGGGAGAGTGAGGAGATCTTGCAGCATCCTGAGTTGAGATTGCTTGGGGACAAGCAATTTCAGGAGGGGCGGACTGTAATGTCCCCTTCTAGCTAACATCGACATATCAGCAGGATTAGCCTATTAATGGCTCTCGTAGGCTAATAAGGCATGGTGAGAGAGTCAACCGGCAGTCATTTGGTGATTACATAGCTCAGTATTTGATTGGAGTAAGGTTTTCCATCATATATCATCAATATTCTATTTATGGAAACCTTATTTTATAATTTGATGTTGAGATGCACTTTTAATAATATTATATTTTAATATCTTATAAAGTGCAAATAATTAAAGTGGAATCTTCTAGAAGTCAAAAGATAATATTATTTTATTGAGGCCAACCTCTAGAGGAAATGCATAAATAGACCTTGAGGTCTCACTATTAAGCATGGAGATTTGATGTGGATGATTGATGATTTCTTCTTGAGCAGTTGTGGAGCCAAGTGGTCTGCAGATAATCAATTTGTCTTTGGGAACGAAAACTCTCATTGATAGCATAACTGAGGGAGTGAAATATCTCTTGAAGGGTTGCAGATTGGAGGTGATATTTCAGTCACTTCATTGGGCAAAATTTGTGGCCAATGGCCAATTTTGGAAGCAAGTTTAGTGGAGAAATATAGAGTTACTCATTTGGTTGAGAGGTCTTCTCATTTTGATGTATTTTGGAGAAGATTAAACAAGTGAAGGATTCAGATTTTTCCATATCAGCATAACTGAAGATCATGTCAGCATACAAGGGCCACGACTTTGCTTGAAGAGCTGGAGGAGATCAAACAAGTGAAGGATTCAGATTTTCCATATCAGCATAACTGAAGATCATGTCAGCATACAAGGGCCACGACTTTGCTTGAGAGCCTCCAATAAATTCGATTTCACTCAAGGAGGGTGGCACTTGGTTTGAGGAGGGACGACCCTTTGGAAGGCGATTTGAAGTGCTCAAAGGTTCTAAATTATTTTATATCTGCCATTTCATCTGCAACAGGGGCTCGATCTGCACACAAGGAGGCATATTATGTTATGATATTGATTGCTTCTTCAACAACAGCAATAGGCGACTTCATTTCCAGGTTCCTTTGTTTGTTTCATGCATATTATATGTCATTTAATTGCATAATAGGAGGTACCGCTGTAGGTGACAGTCTGTATCAGACCTAAGCATTTATTCATATGTACTTTGCCAAGAGTCTTGGCCATTTGCTATTATCATTGTAATGATGCATTCATAATAATAGTGGAGATATAAGTTGCTGATTACAATAGATATTCTTGCAATGAAATTGTAAATGATAGGATGCATGGCAAGTGTTTAACATAATGTCTACTTGCTGTAGCTAAACATTGCATTCCTAGTTTCTCATATATTTGCATTGAAAATCCAAAAAGAATTGCATATTGCATATAGATCAGATTGTGGGCATTGTAGAAGTGTTAAATCAATCTTTGTATCCATTTCTATCAAGCAACTTCAAACTGAAACACTACATCAGCAAGTTACAAGGTTGCACATGAACTGTTTGACAAAATTACAAGCAGCAAATTACGGCAAATTGTGATCAGTTTGAGCAAGGCTCATTACAACTCTGCTGATATCTAATGAAATTTACTGCTGATTTCAGGCACCTTTTACGAACATTGGTAAGAAATTCACTTAAAAGGAATAAAAAAAAGCTGAGCTCAGCTGTTATGAATTATGATTGTTAATGTAGATCATTGAAAATCTGCTTCAAAAAGTTGATGAAATAAAAAACTCAGAGCAAGATCTGTCGCTGAAGCTTTTGGAACTGATATAGGAATCATCACTGATGATGATTACACCCACTGCTAGCCAATGAAATATTTGCAAGAACTATATAGAAATCACCACTAGAAAGATGTAGACCATATGCTGTAGAAGATTGCTGCCCTGCTGACGACTGATAATATGGCATTCTGCTATTTTGTGTTCTATTTTACCTTGTGTTCTAGTGTACCTTTAAATAGGATTCTTCCATATTGGGAAAAGGCAAGACTATTTTGAATAGGCACACCCCCAATAATAGCAAACTCCTTTTTTACAAGTTCTGGTCAACCTTGTTCACCATAATCATCTATTAATACATGATTTTCAACTTTCCTATGAATCTGGTCAGTCTCATATTCATAGGTTCACAGCAGTGCATAGCACCTTTACCTTGATCTTCATAATATGACCCTGCCTTATTGGCACCTACCAATAGTAATTTAAGTTTAATTTTAAAATGCAAGTTCACTTTTGTATAGGCACGCACCAATATAAGGAATTTCTGACTTAGACCTTCCCATTTGAGTTTTCCTTATCCAAGCATATGCCCAACCATGAATGGAAAATTTTACTTGAAATTTGAAATCAAAAACCTTTGTTGTGATGCACACTTTATATTGTGATTTCTGATTCTGACTTTGTTTCACTTCAATCTCTTCTTAGTAGTGTAAATTTTAAAGATCAGATTTAATGCACAGAAAATTAGTTCAAATCAGACACAATAACATAGCAGATACCCTGGGAAAACCCTCCTCTTGAGGGAGAAAAAAACCCAACAACAAAGATCTCTCTTATATATATAAATAGTGGCAACAATTCTCTTTACAATGAGGCCAATTATAAGGCCAATCTTCAGCACCTAACACAAGATGCAATGGCAGATAATAATCTACAAGTATCTAACTCTGTCTTTGAGTAAACTCGCAATCTGTACTTGAAGAAGTTCGCTCTGCCCTTGAATAAACTCGTAATCTGTACTTGAAGAAATTCGCACTTAAAAATGATAGAATGAATCGAACTTGAATGATGTAGAATAGATGAAAGTGACCTTGTATATATACAAATGTGAGAGAGGTCGCACCTCTTCATGTACAAGGTCGGCCATGATACAAGTTATATAATTTCAAATAATAAATGCAAATTATAAGGAAAGTCGGCCCAAGAGAAATTATATTGTTGCCAAGAGAAGCGCCCATTCTCATTAAATGACACATATAAATAAATAGCCGATAGGCTATATTGATTTATGTCTTCACTCGTGGCTGGAAGGATGAACCCGAAGCTGCCATAACATTAACACTCCCTCTCAGCTAGGGAGAGAACTTCCAGCTGCTCAAGACAAATCACCTCAACATGATGCCCATCACATTGGCTACAACCAGATGTGAAAAGAAGAATATCACCCCAACGTGATATTAGATATCGCCTCAACACGATATCAACCATAATGGCTTCAATCATACTATGGTAAGTACAAGTGTTCATCACTTGTGTGATGTTGTCACCTCAACGTGACTTTCACCATGACTCTCTAAGAGGGTGAAACACAAGTACAACATATGTCATGGAGTCTCACACATGACATCCACCATGACTCAGCTCAGAGGGTGGAAACAAGGGCTTTCACCTCAAATTCCTCTGTCTCAGAGGAAAATGCATTAACAACGGCTTGCACCTCAAATTCCTCCATCTCAAAGGAAAATGCATTAACAAGGGCTTGCACCTCAAATTCCTCCGTCTGAGAGGAAAATGCATTAAACAAGGCTCACTGATATTGAGACTCTTACTTAGTCAAGGCTGGATTCTCCACCATACCAAGCTTATCTCCGAAGTACACAAACTTTATCCTAGCGAGAGGCTTGGTGAGAATATTTGTCGTCTGCTCATCAGTGCTGATGTACCTCAACTGTACAGCCTTCCGCAGTACCATATCTCTCATGTAGTGGTACTTGATCTCAACGTGCTTGGTTCTGTCATGGAACACAGGATTGACAGAAAGCTTCACAAAACTCTGATTATCACAATGAATGATAGTAGGCTCCATTGATTGTCCAAACAATCCTGCAAGGAGCTTACGAAGCCACACTGCTTCCCGAGTTACCATACAAGCTGCAATATACTCTGCCTCTGCTGTACTTAATGCTACAGATGACTGCTTCCTGCTGCACCGGGAAATCATAGCTGAACCCAAACTAAAGCAACAACCAGAAGTGCTCTTCTGATCTGTGACACAACCTGCCCAATCAGAATTAGTGAAACCATGTAACACCAAGTCTGCATCTGAAGTATACCTCAATCCATATCCAACTGTGCCATGCAAGTATCTCAGGATATGTTTAGCTACAAGAAGATGTATCTGTCTCGGATCACACATAAACTGGCTAAGTGCACTTACTGCATAACAAATGTCAGGTCTAGTGTTAACTAGATACATCAAAGATCCAATTAGCTGTCTGTACAAGGTAGGATCCACCAAGTCTGAATTAGCTGCAGCCTCCTTCAACTTGTGTAAGTTGGTCTCCATAGGTGTGGACATGGATTTGCAATCCATCATACCAAATCTCTTAAGTATATCAATGGTGTACTTTCCTTGACTTAGAATCATCTCACCTGGTTTCTGCTAGACTTCTAATCCAAGGAAGTAATGCATGAGCCCAAGGTCCTTCATCTAAAATTCCGAAGTCAACTCCTTCTTACACTCATGAATCAGGTGATCTTCTCCAATAAGGATCAGATCGTCAACATATAAAACCAAAATTAATGCATCACCATTGATTACCTTGAAGTAGAGATTTGAATCAGCATCATTCTTCAAGAAGCCCAAACTTGACAGGTACCGATCAATCCTTTTGTACCATGCACGAGGAGCCTGCTTAAGACCATACAAGGCCTTCTTCAGCTTGCAAACATGTGACTCCTTCCCATGAACCTCAAATCCATCAGGTTGCTCTATATAAACCTCTTCCTCAATCACTCCATTGAGAAAGGTTGTCTTCACATCCATCCGGTGAATCTTCCATCCTCTAGATGCTAATAGCAATGATGGTTCTGACAGAAGTATAGCGAGCAACAGGAGCAAATGTTTCTTCATAATCAACTCCCTCTTTCTAAGAGAACCCGCGAGCCACAAATCTTACTTTGTACGTCTCAATGCTTCCATCTGCAGCATGCTTAATCTTGAATAGCCATTTAGAAGATACCACAGACTTGCCCTCAGGTCTAGGAACAATGTCCCAAACATCATTCTTAAGAATTGACTAATACTCCTCTGTCATAGCATCTTTCCAAACTTGATGACTAGATGCGTCCTCAACACAAGTAGGCTCGGATTCTATAATATGACTCATCAAGGCAACATAACTGGAGAACTTATGTGGCCTTTTGTTTTCTCTGAATGTGCCTCTAGGAGCTGCAAAACTTTCAACTTCTTGCATAGTACGATTGGCCCATAGAGGTCTCTTTCTTCCAACAACAATGTCAGTAGGCCCATCAGTAGGTTCCAAGGGTTCAACAGGATCAATATCTTCTTTTGGTTCTAAAGTCTCCCTCTGACTCTCAGGAGTATGGTCAACTTCCATATCCTGAGGAGACTCTTCATTATCAATCTTCATATGAATCCCCCTGGATCTCCTAAATGCAACATCTTCCTCGAATGTGACATCCCTACTGATCTCGATCAACTTCTGACCTGGAATGTATATTCTGTAGGCTTTTGATGTCTCACTATACCCCACAAATATTCCCTTCTTGCCAGAAGGCTCCAACTTGGTTCTCTTTTCCTTGGGAACATGAATATAGACAGGACATCCAAAGATCCTCAAATGACTGACTTCAGGCTTCTTCCCTGTAAAGGCTTCTTCTGGAGTCATATTCTCCAAGATCTTATGAGGACTTTTGTTCTGAACATACATAGCTGTCCTGGAAGCTTCTGCCCATAGGAAGGTTTGCAAATCTTGATCATGGATCATGGCCTTTGCTGCTTCCACGATCGTCCTGTTCTTTCTTTCTGTGACACCGTTTTGTTGAGGATTATAGGGAACACAAAACTCCCTCTTAATCCCTGCATCAATACAAAAGTTCTGAAAACTACTAGAGGTGTATTCTCCACCATTGTCAAATCTAAGGACCTTAATTCTTTTACCAAAAAGATTTTCTACCAAGGCTTTAAACTCTTTAAACCTATCCAACACTTCCTCAGACTCTTTAGATTTCAAAAAATAAATCCAAGTCTTCCTAGAGTGATCATCAATGAAAAGAACATAATACAAGAAACCACTCGAAGAAGGAATAGACATGGGTCCTGTTGATGTGGTTTTTGTGACCATACCAAACAGCAGAACAAAATAATTTTGGGGCTACTCCGTTCTCTCTTGATCAAAGTATTCCATGCGCTAAGATTGCGAGAAAGTTCGCATGTTCAACTCCAAGGTTCCTTAAGTGCGAATAGACCCAGTTTGGTTGATGTGAATTGTTGTGTTCTTACGAGGGGACTTACACAATTGTTCAGATTTCTTGCAGTTAGCAGCGGGTATGTGATTTGAAGGGGATTCTTGCGCATATGATTTGGCAATGTGGTTCCTTTCCTAAAACTAATCAGAAAGTGCGCAAAGTAAAAGGGGTTTAGGGCCTAAGAAACTAACATTCTATTCTAAATGCAGGATATGTGGAGCTTTGCTTCAATAGACTTCAACCGGATTTCACCTAGCCTCCGTCGGACAGCCTCAGTAAAATCGGTGCAATCTTCAAGGAAATAGCAAAGATGTTGTTATAATTTAACATACATACACCATCAACGACGCATATAAGTATGTAAAACCAAAAACCTAAGTTAAACACAAAATAATCTCCACCTACCACGCATATAACTTATCATCAACAAGCCGCTAGTGGTATGGAATAAAGCGAAGCTATCTCAATAAACCACCACACACCAAAATAAGCTACTTGCATGAATTTAAGCTACTTGGATACGAAAGGAAGAAGAAACCTTGCTAGCATTTCATGACAAGACGAATTCCATCATCAATGAAAAGATCTATTATCATAAAATGTGTTACACAACAATCTCCTCAAAAGTTTTCAAAGGGAAAACTTTCTCTCTTCTCCAAATTATGCAAAAATGCTCTACAATGCTACACTACTAACTCTAATACTAATACTCTCTCAATGTCTACTACTCCAATGTCTAATCTAATTCTAATTTTCTAATGCCTTACAAATGAGGGGGACTCCCCCTTTTATAGCTAGCCAAGTCCCAAAAGACGGCTAGGGTTACAATCAATAGAGTGGCCAGAATCGTGCCACCTCAGCCCTAACCCTAAAAACTGCCAGAATAGGAGTGGTACATTAAATGAATCAAAGATTCCCACTCACTCCCAAAAATAGCAAAGTAATAAATGCTCCATATTCGCCTTTCTAGAAGATTCGGCCCAAAGAGTGCTCTCTATTGGCTCGACCGCCAACTCAACAAATCTGGGCACGGGCCTCAACCTCATGAACTGAAATAGGCGTAACACAATCTAATCAAACTCTAACACCGCGGATCAATGCTCATTTTGGCGTAGGCTCATCGTCCTCAAGTGGCTATCGAGTATCACCGACACTATATCACCGGGTCATCACCATCGCTCATGGCCTCCTAACTCCCCGCTGAAACCGAGGGTCGGGCATAGTCCCTCATCATCCCCGCTGATCAATCCTAACAAATATGTTGGCACCTCCGCTAATCGACTCCGCCTTTGGTATCGGATATCATCCTCAGATATCGGGTACCGATCTACGTAATCCTTTGATCAGCAAACAAAGACACCTCCTGTATGCTTGGAGAACGCGTCTCCAAGGGTGTTGCCACTGTGACTCGTGGAGGTTCTGGCTGAACTATTTCTTTCTTTCTGGACTCTGGACCTCGTGTAATTTGTTTCTTTCTTCCTGTGGTGGGCGTCCTGTGATCTCCCATCATATTGTAAGTCAAGGCAATTGACCTACTCTTCAATCTGTTCACTCTCCTGTCAACCCATGCCCTGGTGAATGTCATAACTGGGATGGAAAGAGTATCCAAATCCGCAACCTCGGGCTCTGACCAATCTATAGGTGGAAGTGGAGTATCTCGAACAGCTGCATAATCTGGATGCACAACATCCATATCCTCATTGACCTGGTCCGGAACTGGAACAACCTCACACTCCTCGGACAGTAATCGCAACCGAAAACATTCTTCCTCTACTACTTCATCAACCGTGACGTACCTTTAATCTTCTATAGTGGCCTTATGTTTGAACTCCTCTGACAACACCCATTTGATGTTATGATGCGGGTCATAGTGTTGTTCATTTGTGGCTTATATGAGAAGTATGTAAATTGAAGCTCACTTTCGCCTTCTAGTCACGCTTAAAATGTAAGGACACACCTCATCCGAAAGGCTCCATCACACCAAAACCCTATCCCTCCTTTTTCTTTCCTTTGAATTTTGTCAAAGGTAGCAACCGCCTAGATATCTCTAGCATTATTATCTTATATGTTGGGTACTTAGGCGTTCTATATGGGTATGAAGAAAATCCTTGCAGCCTAATGTATGAAAATCTCGGAAATTGAATAAACCAGCACCCATACCTCTCAATCAACTCCTGAGCATCTCTAGAGATTCGGTGGTGTAACCACTCCTGAAGCAGCCTCGTGATATACATGGTGAATGAATCGTTGACACGTTTGTAGTGGGTTGTGCTCGAAAGGTGCAACTGTGTACACGCCTCATGGATTTTGAACTGGTGGGAGCCACAACCGACGGGTTCCTTGTAAGAAATCCCTCTATACCTCGTCATTCGTGCCAACATATAAAAAAGGTAGGAGCTCATGTAAAACGTTTTAGTCCTCCTCAGGCTCAGGAGCTACTCATGTATATTATCGCTGATCATCTCAGCCCAATTGACATAATCCTTGCCCTCTAGCACCAAGTTGATGTAATAAAACATCCAAGGCTCAAAAATGTAGGACTGTGGGCAACCACCAACCCTGCTCAGCATCATGATGAGATCACAGTATTCTTGTTTCAGGTCCTCCGCTATGATTTGTTTTGGCAACTTTGCACGAGATGGCTTAGGAGTGCTCATCCAGTGGGTGTTAATTGTATCCATGCATCTCTCGAAAGCTGAAGCATACATCCGCTCCGCTCGCTCCCTGGACTTGTAAATCATATTCCTGTGCACCGGGATCCCGAAAGCTTCACCAATGGCAGCCGGAGTAAGATTGGCAAGCGCTTGGCCATCTGGTGACATGATCGACCGGTGTTCCTTCTCGTAGCAGTTAGCGCACTCCATTATCAGCTTCGAACACTGCATAGCTGGCGGAAAACCAGCAGCTGCATATAGCCCGCTTCGGACGATGTTGTGCGAAGTAGCTGAAGCCCGATGACTTCCAATTCCAAACAGCCTGTTCTTGAAGGTCTCCAGGTTGACAGAGCCCAGGTTAGTGTCCGTCAACTTGCCCAGCTTTGAAATAAACTTCGACTCTGGCATGAATGTTTTGCTGAGCTTCTTGATCATAGCTTGTCTTGAGGCACCATTGTCCTTTCCGGTTGTCCTCGCTTCAGCCATCTGCAAACAACAACATTCATTAGCAATTAAATTTAATAAAATAAGGCATTGTATAGGGGCTGCAGTCGAATTCTAGAAGCTGCAATAACTCTTGTGTTTGCAAACCTCAGCTTCTTCTCTTGAATAAGTTCGAATTCCAACACTTAGAACAGATTTCTAAGTGAACTTTAATGACTTTACTTCACTATCAGCAATCGGCAATTTAAACTTCTTAACTTTGCACTTCAAACCAGCAATCAGCGATCTTGCAAGTTCGTACTTTTAAAGCTCTTATCTATTTACTCAATACAAGGCGTCCCCTCTTTCAGCTTCTTCTACTCCTTAGCAAATCAGACTCCAACCTCAACACTAGCAAAGCCGTACCTCTCACAAGCAACTTCAATCTTCAGCAAATATTCCTTTAACCAGCAATGGCGTACCTCTTCTACTTCAGCAATGGCACTTCACTTCAAGGCGTCCCTTCAACTCTCAGCAAACACTTCTCAGCAACATTCGAACTCCCTCAAGCTCAGCAACTCACTCAGACTTAGCAAATTTTGAATTCCTTCAAGCCTCAGAAACTCACTGCAATGCCTCACTCTCAGAGCAAATTCGCCTTCTTCAGTTGTGAAAACAAGTGAAAAACTTGCTCATTTTATAGCTAGAATTCGAATTCTAGAAGAAGTTAATTTTAGCCAGTGCCATTAAACTCCACTACTCCACTTCAAGAATTCGAACTTTCCCTCTCTGGTGCTTATGACACTTGTCTCCAGTCGTCGGGAATATTATTCTTCTAGAAACTTGACTTTGACTGGCGTTTTTGAATTCCTTTTCGAAAAATTAATTTAAATTCATCATTTTTTACTCACCAGCCGGAGCTCTGTCATTTGAAATCGAATTCAACTTTTCTTCTGCTCTGGAAAATTCATATTCGAAGAATTTAATCAAAATTATCTAGGCAACTCCCTTCAGATTCATCGTTCGAAGAAAATTCGCTTTGAAAACACATTTTATTCAAATTTGCCTTAGAAAATTTAAAATTCTCCCTTAGGAAAATTCACAATTTGAGCACTAATTAAATTTTTCATTGAAAAAGTGTCAGCGAAGCTCAGAAGACTTGGAAATTCATCATTCATCACAAACGTCCAGTACCCAGAAGAAAATTTTCGTCAGAATGTCTCAAATTCATGGGTACCCAACGAACGGGTTCATTTAATTTTTCAATTTTGAACCTTAGAAAAATGTTATTTTCATCATTTAAACTCGTTCTTCGCCTGTGATCACTCTGTGTTGCTCTGACTTCTTGAAAAAATTTAATCACCTTGCAATATCATCGTCTCTGACTGCATCTCTGAGAAACGTTGCTCGTGCTCCGGAAAACTTCCATCACTCTGAGCTCTAGGCGTATTTTCCAAGGGAAAAATAATTTGCCTTAGAAAATATTTTTAAATCATCTCTTGCATTCTGAGAACTTGCCTTAGAAAAATTTTTTGTTTGCCAGTGGAGAGGAATTTTTTATCAACTTTGTTTGGAAGAATTTACTCATTCCCGGCACACCTTATTTCTCACTTCATACTTCACACTTGACACTTGAAAGGCAATTTTATTGAAATTTCTAACGCCTTAGAAAATTTAGACCTCACATGTCTTCGGAATTTTTTTCTAACACTTTACCATCTTAGGCGTATCACACTTGAAGAAAATCACGCCTAGCATGCCTTAGAAAATATTTTTAACACCTTATGACTCCCATCTTCCTAGGCGCACACTTATAGCACTTGAAGAGGGATTTAAAATTGCGCCACACACCTTGAAATAATTATCTAACACACATAGGCTTTAGGCGCCTAGCACACACATGAGGGAAAAAATCACGCCACATACCTTTTCACCTCACATGTCCTTGAAAAATTCTCTAACACCTTGAGCGCCTAACATTTACACCTTTCACCATGCTTTGGTAATATTTTTCACCTTAATTACCACCTTTATTCACCTTTCACATCCAAACATGGGCGCATTTCTATGTAGGAGGAGGACAAACTTGCCACCACGCCTTGTGACCCTTCATCTTCTACGCTTTTGTCTTCACATGCACAAGTTCGGGCGCATTTTGCCTACAGAGGAGGACGAGATCTTTGACTTCTTGACTTTCCTTCACCTTGGGCGCATTTTGATGTGTCTAGTGGATAAGCTCAAGACAACGCCTCAAGAGTGACTCTTCGCCTTCCAAATTTTGTCCTCTCATGCATGCATTTGGGCGCATTTTGCCCCTTGAGGAGGATGAAAAACCTTGACCCTGTTGACTCCTTGCAACCTTGGGCGCATTTTGCCTTGTGTACAAGATGAACTTGTATTTTGGGCGCATTCTGAGGGGTGAGGCGGATTTTTCATGCTTAGAAACTTTTTCACTTTTCCCTCTTTCTTCTTGGGCGCATTTTGGCCTGGCAGCAGGATGAAAACGTTTGACCTTGTTGACTTTTCCTGCCTTGGGCGCATTTTGCCCTGTGTGAAGGATGAACTCACACTTAGAAATTTTTCATGCCTCTAGCTGAGATGGGCGCATTTTGCCAGGCCTGCTGGACGAGACTCCAGACTTAGACAAATTTTCATCATCCTCTGCCAGTATCGTGCCCTGCTATTTATAGTAAGTTCTCTGAATTTGCGCCTCTGAAGCTCAGATCAACTTGAAATTTTAAACATAGCTTCTTCATAATCCTATCAACCTGTCGGCACTGCCATTTTTATTCACCCTGCTATTTTTAGCCTGTTTCTGAAGGTGGCTTACTATAAATAGTAAGCTCATGTTTCTAATAGCTCCCAAGCTCCGATCGAGTTGAAATTTGAATGAGGCGATCCTCACCACGTGACCTGTTGGCTGACACTGACGCATGCAACTGATTTACTATTTTTAGCATGTTTCCAATTTGACTTACTATAAATAGTAAGTGCTCCGTTTGACTTGAAATTTCACCAGCAGATAGCCTGAAGAACGCTGATCGCGGTGGTTTACACCGGATTTCGAAGATTTTGACCTTTGATGCCTATTTAGCTCAAGCTGAAACCTTAATTTGCATTGTACGCGACAAATGAACTCCTGCTTACCTTTCAAGCTGCAACATTGGCGTATCACCGTGAATCCGAATCGCCGGTGGCAAATGCCAGACACTCCGCTAAAAATAGCAAAGTTCCTATCGAAAGTGGGGAATCTCCGCTTGCATGTCGCACATCGCTGGCCTTTGAAACCCATCAGAATCACCCGACATGCAAAAGAAAACCTCTACATGCAAACTCTAAAAATAGCCTCAGCAATAATCGAAGTGGTCATCTCGACTTGCATGTTACATCATCGGCGTCTTGAAAACCCGTATGAATATCCGCATATGCAAAGAAAAATCTCTCAAGATCCGACCCCCGGCACCGCGGGTCTGGCCGATCGCTAAAATAGTAAGTTGTCTCTGCTGGCCAAATTTTGCATGCGAAACTGGATATACTCACGTCGTATGACGCATTGGAATCTCAAAATAGATGGTAAATCGTCTTAATTGCGCACTTACTAAAAATAGTAAGTACCTCGCATTCATGAAAACCTGGCTGAAGCTCGGCTGGATGTCTCACGACAACAACGCGGTTCAACTTTCAATTTACTTCTTACTTTTACTTGACCTTGAATTGACCAGAAAAGTTCAAAACCCTAATTTCAGACTTGGCCAATATTTTAGCGTTTTAAGCTTCAATGACGGACACAACCCCCCCCCGAAAGACGGACACCAGAAAAGAGACAGAGCGAGAGAGAGAGAAGAAAACCCAAGCCAAAAGACCGGAACGGAGCAAAATTTAGGGGGTCCCCATCTTGAATGGGGCGATGTGTGAAAAGGTCACAACAAGTCCACATAAATCAGAATGAATAAGGTCTAAAATACACTTAGATCTATTTTCTCTACTATGAAAAGGGGCTTTTATATTCTTACCCAATGTGCAGCCCTTGCAAGTACCTTCGTGCTCCTGGTTGAACTTGGGAAGACCCGATACCATCTTCTCCATGATAGGTAAGGCTCGGAAGTGTAAGTGAGCCAATCTCCGATGCCAAAGATCGCAAAGACTTGAAGAGTCATGAACCAAAGCTTGTAAAGAACGTGTGCAGACCTTGTAAAGGTTTTCATGTCTAACTCCAATTACTTGAGCATCCTTGAAGCTAGAGTTCTCCATCCACACTAGAACTTTGCCTTTGGAGAAGGCAACTTGATATCCTTTATCTTCCAAAGCTGATATAGAAATAAGATTGCGCTTGATTCCAGGAACATAAAGAACATTACCCAATTGAAGTGATATGTCGGAATCCAAATGAAGTGTAGAGTTCCCAATTCCTTTCACGGAGTAGCTAGCATCATCTCCAATGATGACTTGTTCAGAAGACTCCTTTTCCACCAAACTTGATAAGTGCTCTTTAAAGCCAGTGATGTGTCGTGAAGCACCACTGTCGATTATCCAAGTGTTGGTGTCGGAAGGTACACTGCTTGATAATGCCGAATAGAAAAAATATTCACATGAATCCTTTTGTGGAGAAGTATCATCAACATCCGCAACGGTAACTTGTTGCTTAGGTCTAGTTGGACAATACTTGGCGAAGTGCCCAAACTTATCACACCTAAAACATTGAATCTTGGACATAACTCTCTTCTTCTTGAATGGAGGTGCATCATCATTTCCCTTGTCCCGATTCCTCTTGAAGAATCCTTTCCTTCCATCTTTTCCTTTCTTCTTTGAAGCATGGGAGGCGAGAACATGAATATCTTCATTCTTTGAACTTTGACCAACGCCTCTTGCCACCAACCTTGATTCCTCTTGAATGCAATCAGATCTTAGGCGATCAAACTTAGGCAATTTCAATCTTGCACTGATTCTCTGAATGAAAGATTCCCAATACAAAGGTAGACCATTGAGAGCAAGCATAGTCAGGTCTTTGTCATCAACCATATGCCCTATTGTCGAGAGCTGATCTCTCAAATCTGCAATCCTCATAAAGTATGCAATCACTGTTTCACCTTTTGCCATCTTCACATGATGCAGTTGTTGCTTCAGTGCAAGCACTCGACTGGTATTGTTGATTTCGTACATCTCTTCCAATGTTTTGAACATGTCTCTCGCTGTCTTCAACTTAGAGACGATAGGCACAATATGATCCTTGACGGAATCAACCAATATCTTCATTGCTTTAATATCTTTCTTCACCCATTGTAACTTCGCTTCTTCCTCCTCAGGTTCAGGAACGCTGGACTCTACGAACTCACCCAAGTCATTTTCACGCAAGGTAAGCATGATCCTAAACCTCCATGATGTGAAGTTAGATGCACCCTCAAGTCTATCCTCGATCTTCAACCCGTTCACCATCTTGACTAATGTAGATAGATGAACAACTAGGTATTGCTGATTAGGAATAATCTGATCACGATCCTCTCAAACCCACTCTGATACCATGTAAATTTTAAAGATCAGATTTAATGCACAGAAAATTAATTCAAATCAGACACAATAACACAGCAGATACCCTGGGAAAACCCTCCTCTTGAGGGAGAAAAAACCCAACAACAAAGATCTCTCTTATATATATAAATAGTGGCAACAATTCTCTTTACAATGAGGCCAATTATAAGGCCAATCTTCAGCACCTAACACAAGATGCAATGGCAGATAATAATCTGCAAGTATCTAACTCTGTCTTTGAGTAAACTCGCAATCTGTACTTGAAGAAGTTCGCTCTGCCCTTGAATAAATTTGTAATCTGTACTTGAAGAAATTTGCACTTAAAAATGATAGAATGAATCGAACTTGAATGATGTAGAATAGATGAAAGTGACCTTGTATATATACAAATGTGAGAGAGGTCGCATTTCTTCATGTACAAGGTCGGCCATGATACAAGTAATATAATTTCAAATAATAAATGCAAATTATAAGGAAAGTCGGCCCAAGAGAAATTATATTGTTGCCAAGAGAAGCGCCCATTCTCATTAAATGACACATATAAATAAATAGCCGATAGGCTATATTGATTTATGTTTCCACTCGTGGCTGGAAGGATGAACCCGAAGCTGCCATAACATTAACAAGCAGTACGCACTTGAACAAAGGATTTGAAATTTTGACCATCTTGCATCATGCATTACATAGGCATCCCCTTGGTCATACATTTTTTAATGCTATAAAAAATAAACACACGTTCCATTATCAGTTATGCACCACAACAAAGCTGTTTAAATTTTTATTTTTTGGATTTTTTTCCCTTATTGAAGCAGGCCCTTGACTACGTGAGAAACCAATCTAATTTGAGAGTTAAATCCCATTTTCAGGCACAAACTTGTCTATAGCAGTCAGCTGTGTTAGTTTTAGATCAAAAATGTAAGCAATAAATAATGCAACACATAAGACAAATGAACACAGCAGTTTACCCTGGGAAAATCCTCCTCGAGGGAGAAAAACCCAGCAAAATATATCTCTTATATATAGGACGAATAAGAGCAGAAATCTGTTTTACAAATCAGGCCCTTCTTAAGGGCGAACTTGACAGAATAAATGATGAGAATCTCTCCTTGATACAATCGAATATTAATCTCCTTGAAGTCGAACTTCTGCTACAAAAATTATGATCTATTGCTAGCTTGTGAATTTCTCCTTGAGAGTGCGAATTGAATGAAGAATGAATTGATGATTTGATGAATCAACTTCACCTTGTATATATACAAACCAAGGCGTCTCTTCATTTAGGTCGGCTTCTATTAGGGAATAAAAATATAAAATGTAATTTATAATTAAGGCCGACTTGCTTTATTAATTATTTATTATTTAAATATTGAGAGAAAGATATCTCTCGCCGCTATAACATCAACACTCCCTCTTAGCTAGGAGGTATCGTTCTAGATATCCATGTCATGGAGTCTCTCAACATGACACCGACAATGGCTACACCCATTTGTGGAAAAGAGTTCATCACGAAGTCTCTCAACGTGATATCGTCATGGAGTCACTCAACAGGACGTCCACCATGGCTACTCCCATGTGTGGAAAGAAACATGTGCACAAGTGCCCATCACGGAGTCTCTCAACATGATGTCGTCATGGAGTCTCTCAACATGACATCCACCATGGCTACTCCCATGTGTGGAAAAACACAAATACAAAGGGTTCATCACAGAGTCTTTCAACATGATGTCGTCATGGAGTCTCTCAACATGACATACACCATGGCTACTCCCATGTGTGGAAAGAAACACATCTCAATCTCAGAGATGAACAAGGGCTTGCACCTCATATTTCTCCATCTCAAAGAAATATACACTACAAGGGCTTTCACCTCATATTTCTCCGTCTCAGAGAAATATACACTACAAGTCTTCATGATGATGTGACTCCCTCTAAAGCTCCAAGTACTAGCATCAACCTCCTAACCTCCTCGTCCAAGGTTGCCTCTGTTGATTTGTCAAACTCTCTGTGAATGTTATTTCCTCCTCTTTGAAGGAACTGATTGACTTTAGAATAAGACACCTTTTGAATTGACTTTAGAACTTGGCTCCTTCTGAGTTGTCCCTATGTCAATTTCCGCAGAAGAAACATGTTGTGTAGACATTAATTTGCAATCTCGAGCAAAGTGACCGTACTTGTCACACCTGAAACATTGAATGTGAGAGAGATCCTTCTTCTTCTTTGGTTCTAGGGAATAATCTGATTCTCTGTCTCTATTCCTCTTTCTTCCTTTGCCTCTTTCTCTAGAAGTATGTGTAGCAAGAACTTGATTTTCGACATCATGATAGTTTTGCCCAATTCCTCTTGCTGCCAACCTGGACTCTTCTTGAATACAATCAGCTCAAAGACGTTCAAACTTGGGCAACTTAGATCTCCCATTGATGCTTTGAATAAAGGGTTCCCAAGATTGAGGAAGACCGTTTAGTGCCAACATAGCAAGATCTCTATCTGCAATTATATCCCCAATAGCGCTCAACTGGTCTCTCAAATCAGCAATCTTCATAAAGAATGAGATGACTGAATCATCTTTAGCCATTTTTACATGGTGAAGTTGTTGTCTCAAAGCAAGGGCTCTGCTAGTGTTGTTGATCTCATACAATCCTTTTAGAGTATCAAACATTTCTTTAGCTGTCTTCAACTTGGAGATGATTGGTACTAGGTGATTCATCACAGAGTCTATCATGATCTTTCTAGCCTTCATGCCATTTTTCTTCCACTAGATTTTCTCAGTATCATCGAAAGGCTTGAGCATATCACTTTGCACGAAATCAAGAAGATCATTCTCCTCTAATACAATGAGTACCCTAGGTTTCCGAGAGTTGAAGTTTGAAGCTCCATCAAGCCTATCTTCTACCTTGACACCGCTCACCTTGCATCTTGTATTAATTTGCAACCTTAGATCTGCAATACTTCAAGATCTGCCCTAAATGAAAAGTTGACTTGATTGCTTAAGCAAATCTGATCAGTTTTTTTCTTAAACCTGCTCTGATACCATGTTAGTTTTAGATTAGAAATGTAAGCAATAAATAATGCAACACATAAGACAAATGAACACAGCAGTTTACCCTAGGAAAACCCTCCTCAAGGGAGAAAAACCCAACAAAATATCTCTTATAAATAGGACGAATAAGAGCAGAAATCTGTTTTACAAATCAGACACTTCTCAAGGGCGAACTTGACAAAATAAATGATGAGAATCTCTCCTTGATACGATCGAATATTAATCTCCTTGAAGTCGAACTGCTGCTACAAAAATTATGATTTGCTACTAGGGTGCAAACTTCTCCTTGAGAGTGCGAATTGAATGAAGAATGAATTGATGATTTGATGAATCAACTTCACCTTGTATATATACAAACCAAGGCGTCTCTTCATTTAGGTCGGCTTCTTTTAAGGAATAAAAATATAAAATGTAATTTATAATTAAGGCCAACTTGCTTTATTAATTATTTATTATTTAAATCTTGAGAGAAAGATATCTCCCGCCGCTATAACATCAACAGGTTGACATTGCAACTTGGACTCTCACTACTTGGCACACACCTCAATATGTGAAAATTGATTTCAAATTTGAATTAAAGCCCCCCTTTCAAAGATGCGCACCTAACAACTAGGCTTAGCAAATTCTCTAATTTTGAATGCCTCCTTTAGACAAGCATGTGCCATACAATGCAAAAACATTTGACTACCATTCCTTAGACAAGTGCACACCTATCTACTATATTCCTAACTTTGAAGTTGAAAATCAAATTCCCTTATTGAGCTGCTCACCTCGCAATATAATTATCTGATTTTGAAACCCTATTTCCTTCATATAGGTGCACACATGTATATGAAAATCCAAAGCCAACCTTGAGTGCTCTTTTTCCCTTTTGAAGTGCACATCTAACAATGCAATTTTTCCCTTTGAAAAATCAAAGTCATTCCTCCTCATATGCAAGTGCACCTATCAATGGGAATCAATCCTTATGACAAGCAAACATAATTCTATCATATCAAGTGTGCACCTAATAGTGGGATTTCAAATAGATTAGACATAAGAGGGTTTCACCCCTAAACTCTTACTTCGGTCAACTTCTTCAACAAATACTTTCTTCTAGTAAGGTGCAACCCCTCAATTAGGTGGGCATTCAATAATGGGGTTGCTTTCCAACTTTGAAATTCACTTTCTTTGTCTTGAACTTGCTTGTAGCTCACATTTGCTATGTTCCACCAAGTTTCCCGGATGGGTAGGGGACGAGAAGACGAGTTTCAAAGATGAATTATTTTGAGACCATTTTAGGGGACAGCAAATGGAAATGGGATGGCTATATAGAAAATAGGGAAAAAAATATTAAATATAGAAATTTTAAATATGTGTATGATAACATTGATAAGGTATTCATCATATACATATGCATTATAGATCCCTAATACACATCATTAGAGTTGAATTGAGAGTTCACATGAGAGTCAAACAAATTAACAAATGTCAAAACTCAAAATTTAATTGCTTTCATAATTCATTGTCAATATGCATATGATATAAAATTAAAAAATACAACAAAATTCCCAAAGGCTATAAGTTTGAAATACACAATGACAAAGTCACAAAAACATAGAAAGTATGATGCCACCCCTAATCAACATCTGCCAAGACTACATCAAAATCAAAGTCCAACTTTGAGTCACTGCCATTGTGAGGGATAGCCTCATCCCATGGCCCTCTTATGTCTACTCCTCATCAATCTAGGTGATGCCTTCAAGATTAACATCCCACCAGAAAGCCAGAGTTTGTCGATACTCTAAAGTCTAACGATCCTAAAACCGCAAAGCACTACACATGGCCACCAACTTCTCTACTTGTCGAGAGGTAAGCCTTTTCCTCTTGTGTAATGTCCCTTTTTCTAACTCTCATTGTATGATGTTGTCGTTAGCCTATTTCTCCTTGGTTTTGTAGGCTAACCAGGGCTTTTAAGGAATCTTGAGGATTTTTGGCCTAGGCAATTTTTGTTGCAGGTCAAACCAAGGCGTCTGGAGGCAGTTTTGGCATACTTATTGTTTTTAGTAAGTCATTAATGCTATTAATAGTAATTCATCAAGCGAGCCATGATCTCGAGTGACAATGTCTTTTCAATAGAAAATTGGTTATTATCGTCAGATGATTTCAGTTCCATTGGTTTAATTCATCTCCGAATTAATAAAGTTTAAATTTTGAAGTGAAATTCAATTATTTAACTTTATTAATGTGAGCCTTAAGTTAAGTGGGAAAATGAATAGTAAAAGGGGCCCCTTATTTTAAAATACATGAGACATCGAAAAGACAAAAAGGAAGTTTATGTTATATTCCACATTGGTTAAAAGTGTGAATGAGCTCTTATGAGAAGCTTATAAAAGTGTTGCAAGGGCTCACTTTCAGCTACGGTTGGTATATGCTTGGTTTATTGTTTTATGGAGAATTGGGAGCTTTGGCTTTCAGCAGGTTTGAGGACAGAAACCCTCGAGCTTGGAGGTAGTGGATAGAAACCCACTATCTGTTGGAGATATCACTCAGGTGTCTCACTTGTGTTTCAAAGTCATATTTATGGTTGTTCAATCTGACTGTAAGTTCTGTGGCTACAATTGGATATTTTTGTTGTTATTCCATTGAAGATTTAAAGGCAATATTCATATGTAATTTCAAATCTTTGTTCTAAAACTGTTATTATATGATTTACAAAGAAATTTTGTTGCAAAGTTATTGGATGAATAGAAATTAGTTTCATTCAAACTGTTTGTTTAAATTCCTGTGAAACATTTGGTAAAATCTAGAGTAAATATCCATAGGGGGGTATTTCAGTGATATCAGAGCTAAAAATACTACCAGCCTATGAGGTTTTTATGAGTGATAGAGACAATTTTGCAGAAGTTTGAGGACAAAATCTGTGAAGTCTCAGCTGGAGAAAAATTTGTAAGGCATTATTGTATTCTCAAAAATAATTGTTACCTTGGAAAACATAGCATTAATATTATTGTATGGGAAATAAGAATTTATTTCATTTTGGATGCTATGGTTGATAATTGGTAAAGGATTAGTTTATTCAGAGATATTATCATGAGGGTTGGACAACTTTATTTCTGAATAATGATATGATTGCTTCCCGTATTATTCACTCTTCAATATTTCTATATTTAACTGTTTGGCCTGAGCGAATATAAAAGATCGTTGAATATATAAGGAGCAGTGGAATATATGAATACACTATTTGTTGGATTCAACTATGATATTACCCTGTTGGAACGCATGGTATTTGGAGAGATAAATAGAAGATGAAGGAATATATGTTAAAAG